>CAKNXH010057669.1:12454-79728 GCA_932178445.1 Andricus quercusramuli | reverse complement strand
GTTGTGTTTGTTGAGAATTCTTCCTATTTGTTCCGTGATACCTTGAATGTAGGGTAGGATGGTGGTTGTTTTTCTTTCTCTTTCTTTAGTAGGCTGTGTTGACTTGTTTTCTTGAGTGTATTTTCTTATCGCTTTATTAATTTGTTTGTTTGTGTAATCGTTTTGTATCAGGATTTGTTTAACATTTTGTTATTCCTTTTGTAAGTTATCTTTATCTGTTATGGAGACAGCTCTGTATACAAGGGAATTGATGACCGATTGCTTTTGAGATGGGTGGTGGTGGGAGGAGGCATGCAGGTATCTGTTTGTATGCGTGAGTTTTCTGTAAACTTCATGTCCTAATGTGTTATCAGATCTTTAATAAACTAGTACGTCCAAGAAAGGTAATTTTCCGTTTTGTTCAATTTCCATAGTGAACTTGATATTATGGTGTATTTGATTGATGAAATCGAAAAATTTGTTTAGTTCGTCTAGTCCGTGTCTCCAGATGACAAAAGTGTCGTCAACGTAACGGCACCAGAATTCCGGTTTAAGCTTTATATTTGTTAAAGATTTTAGTTTCTAAATTTTCCATGAAAATGTTGGCTATTACAGGTGAGATTGGAGATCCCATTGCTGCTCCTGAGGTTTGTTCGTAGAATTGGTTATTGAAAGAGAAATAGGTATTAGTGAGACAGTGTTTTATTGAAGGTGTGAGATTGGAGGGGAAGTTTGCAAAGGATTTAATAATATCGATTGTAACAGAGATTGGTACTTTTGTAAAGAGAGATACTACGTCGAAACTTACTAGGATGTCTTGGGGTTGAATGTGAATCTGTTGTATTTTTCTGATGAAGTCAAAAGAGTTTTGGATGTGTGTGATAGAGTTTCCTGTAAAAGGCTTAAGTTTTTTGGCGAGAAAGCGTTTTTGGCCAATCAAGTTCAAGCATTCCCCACCATGGGGCACTCTGGACAATCACAGGCATCGTAGAGAATACATATATAAGAACAACATAACCTGAAACTTCAGTTTCAGGCCAGCCCTGAAGAAGTGAACTGCAATGTTCACGAAACGTCGGCAACATTCATAGTTTCGCACACGATTGAAACCCGAAAAATCTTTAAATTCTAAATTTTAGAATTTAAATTTATTAATTCAGCTGTTAGTTTGAAAATTTACTTCAATTTTGTATTACATTTATATATATTTGGGTTGGAAATTCAACTTTTTCGTACAAATTTCGTCCCCTGGTTTGAAGATTAAACAATTTTGTAGAAAATTAATGTATTTGGTAGAGAATTAAACTTTTTCTGTTGAAAATTCGAGTTTCTTAAAACAAAATTATTATTTTGGCTTGAAAATTCAACAAGCTAATAAAAAATTCAACTTTTTGGTGGAAAATTCAAAAGTTTTGTAAAGGATTTGCTTTCCTAAATTAAAAATGATTGTTTTTCAAGGAAGATTTTTATATTCCGTTCTTGGCTAAAAAGTGATCTTTTTTAGACTAAAAATTTAACTATTTGGTTGGAAATTCGTCTTTTTTAGTTGAAGATTTATAATTTTAGCACAAACTTCATTCCTTTGGTTAAAACCTAAACTAATTATAGAAGTTTCCCTTTTTGGGGTTAAATGGATTTTTCTACTGAAAATTGAACTTGTTTTTTGAAAATTAACTTTTTTGTTGAGATTTCATATTTTCTTTATTTAAAGTTAATTTTTTCAAGTGGAAATTTGACATATATTTTTGGTTGAAAATTGATTTTTTTAGCCTGAAAATTCAACAATTTGGTTTAAGGTTCCTTTAGTTTATTGAAAATTTGTCTATTTTGGTTGAAAAATAATCTTCTCAATTGAAAATTTAACTGTTATCCAAATTTATGTATTTTGTTGAAAATTTTTTTTTGGTCAAAGTTGATTGTTTCAACTCTTTAGTTGAAAAATCAACTTCTCGGTGGAAAATGTGTGTAATTTCTCGAAAATTAATGTATTTTTTGAGAATCCGTCTATTTTAGTAGAAAATTGAACTTCTTGGTTGAAAAATTATCTGTTTAGTTGAAAATATAATTATGCATATTTTCCACTTTTTGTCTAATTTGCAATGAAAGTTAGGTATTACCTGATGATTCATAACAAAGATAATTTTTCAAACCATTTATCATTATTTTCAATAATATTCTCCTAAAACAATTTGGAATAATTCTTCAAAATTGCAGTTTTTTCAAAAATGTCCCACTTTTTGTCCAATTTTTAATTAGAGTGAGGTAACTAATGAATAAAAGTTTACAAAATGAATGCTCTCAAGAATTTATTATTATTTTTAATTATATTATTGTTATATGAACATAATTGTTCAAACAAATTATTATTGTTAAGAACTATCTTCTGCAATTGTAATGCTAGATAGTTGCGGTTTTTTCTGAAATTTTCCAATTTTTTTGTTAACTTTCACTGACTTCGTGAACTAATAATTAATGTAAGTTAAAAAAAATATTCGTTCGAACAATTCATTATTGTGCATCATTATCTCATCTTGGATAATTGCTAGAAAGTTGCGGTTTTTTCTGAATTTTCAAACATTTTGTCAACGTTTTACTTAGTGAGTTAATAACTTATGCAAGCTGGAAACAAATAATATGTATTAATATTAATTTGAAGAAAAATGCCTTCAGTAACGACTTTAAAGAAAATTTACATTTATGTATTATGATCCATATTATTATTATTATTATAGATTAGCAGTTCGAACTCGAAAGTTCATTGCCTCACTAACCCGACACCGCCACACATCTCTATCCTGTGCATCCTCCATCCAGTTTAAGTAATCATGTCCTAGTTCTTTTAAATCTTCCCTTACATTTTTCTCCCATCTGTTTCTCGGTCTGCCTAAGGGTCTCTTACCAATCGGCCTCCCTCTTAAAACTTGCGCCACTGTTCTTTCATTTCCCATTCTTGCTACATGCCCCGCCCATCTTAGTTTACGCGCTTTCATTACTCTATTAATATTTGCTGACCCGTAGAGAGCATGCAGCTCATCATTATGTAGTTTTCTCCATTCGCCGGTCTCTTCGTCCCTTTTTGGACCATAGATTTTTCTAAGTACTTTATTTTCAAAAACTCTAAACCTATTCTCCTCTCCTTTCGTCAGCGCCCACGTTTCGCACCCGTACATGACGACCGGCATTATTATTGTTTTGTAGATTCTTACTTTGATGTTTCTAGATAGCAGTCGCGATTTTAATAGTATGTTTGCTGCATAATAGCACCCATTGCCAGCGTGCAGCCGTGCGTTGATTTCCGTTTTAATCTTATTTTCGCTAGTTATAATGGACCCGAGGTATTTAAACTCGCTAACCCTTTCGAATTTCATATTTCCGGCCATAAGTTCCCCGTCTTGATTACTTTGTTCGGATCTGGCGACGGTCATATATTTTGTCTTCGATTCGCTAACTTCCAAACCAATATCTTTGGCTTTTGTGATCAAGATTTCTGCATTTTTTGCTACCGTTTCTTTATCATCTCCTAGTAAGTCGAGATCATCCGCATATCCAAGAATTTGTATTATCCCATTGAGGGTAGCACCGGTCGGATTCGCCTGTACTTGCCTAACCACGTATTCTAAAACTAAGTTAAAAAGGACGCACGAAAGTGCATCGCCCTGTTTCAGGCCATCGCGGATCGAAAACTCTTCAGATAAACTACCGTTTACGCGTATTCTACCCCTACTGCCGCTTAAGCAAATTTCGATAAGTCTAACCAATTTTCTTGGTACCCCCAAAAACTCTAGGATCCAGTACATTCGTGCGCGTATAATAGACTCGTAAGCTTTTTTGAAATCGATAAATAGCTGATGCACTACTTCTTTAAATTCCCATTTTTTTTCTAGCAGTTGTCTAATTGTAAACATTTGATCGCTTGTAGATCGGTTTCGGGGGAATCCACACTGGTAATCCCCAATGATTTCCTCGGCAAAAGGAGTCAGTCTACTTAGGATTACATTGGACAGGACCTTGTAGCACGAAGGTACAAGTGAAATTCCCCGATAATTGTTACAGTCAGTTTTATCGCCTTTTTTGAAGATGGGAATAACGATAGAGGTATTCCATTCTTCCGGCATGCGTTCTGTTTTCCAAACTGCGCGTATTAATTTAATAATTTGTCTTGTGAGGCAAGGGCCTCCATTTTTTATTAGTTCTGACGGTAGGTCGTCGATGCCCGCGGCTTTGTTATTTTCAACTTCTTTATAGCCATTTTTATTTCTATATCAGCAGGATCATCAATTAATAGATCAGCAGTGTGGATTTCGCCGAGATCACCTTCAACGGGGGCTTCGCGTACATTTAATAGTTTATCGAAATAGTCTTTCCATAAATTCAGTCTCTCTGTCGCATCGGCTACTAGATTGCCATTTTCGTCCCTCATTACTTCCGTTCTACTTTGAAAGCCTTTCCTTATAAAATTGATTCCCCTGTACATCTCGCGCGGGTTATTCTGTTTATTATGCGTTTCTATTTCTAGTATTTTATTCTTTTCCCACTCCCTTTTCTTGTATCTATAGAGCCTATTTGTACTTCTACTAATCTCGAGATACTTCTTATGTGTTTGATCGCACTTATTTTGTAAACTAAGTAGTCTGGCCTTCCGACGTTTTTCAAACCAGAGTTTGCACTCTTCGTCAAACCATGGTTTGCTTTTTGTTACTTTCTTTAAACCTATCGTAAGTTTCGCGGCTGTCTTTACCGCCTTTTTTATATTGCTCCACAGGGTTTCCGGATCCTCCTCGTAATTATTGTTATCGTCTCCCTGTTCTTGGAGAGCGTCAAAGCTATTAGAAATCTCAACTTGATAATTTAATGTTTCTGTTGCTGTTTTGAACACATCTATATTGAAACGAACTGTTGGCTCTGTGCGGCTTGTTTTCTCAGTTATCGCTAGCCTAGATCTTAGTTTTACTATCACGAGAAAATGGTCTGAATTTAAATCCGCTCCCCTATACGATCTTATATCGAGAACGTTTGTATGACGTCTTTTGTCAATTAGAACGTGATCAATCTGATTGTGAGTGTTACCATCTGGTGATCTCCAGGTGGCCTTATGTATATTTTTATGCTTGAAATATGTGCTTTTGACAACGAGGTTCTTTGAAGCTGCAAAGTTTATTACTCTAGTTCCATTGTCGTTACTGACGTCATGCAAACTTTCTGATCCTATTGTAGGCCTATACATCGGTTCTTTTCCAATTTTCGCGTTGAAATCTCCCAATACTATTTTTGCGTCAAAAGCTGAGAACTTGTCAAAAACCTGCTCGATTGTTTCGTAAAAGAGATCTTTAGTGTCTTCGTCTTTGTCCTCGGTGGGGCAGTGCACATTGATTAATACCTGTTTGCTGAAAATACCCTTCAGTACAATGTATGATAACCGATCGTTAATGAACTGCATGTCGATAACCGCTTGCGAGATTCGTTTGTTAATAAGAAAACCGGTCCCCAGTCTCCATCCCGTAGCTCCCCCATAGTGAAAAGTATAGTTATCCTTAGAAATTGACGCGAAATCGCCCGGCCAGCATGTTTCTTGGAGTGCTATTAAGTCAGTATTGTAATCATTTGCTATCTTAATGAGTTCGCTAAATCCGCCAGTACTTAGGCTACGCGCGTTTAGAGTTCCCACCCTTAGATCTTTAACTGTAGTTTTTTGTTTTTGCAAGTTAGCCATGGTAGTTTCAAGATAATCCGCACGTTAGGATCCTATTCCGATCGTAGGTGAGTCCACTGTCCCAGGAGTGATAACCCCCATACCTCCCTAGGTCTAAGTATGGGAGCTTTCCGACCCTGACAAGGACCATGTCAACTTGTCGTCAGACACATTACAGTTTCATCCTCGTATCCTAACGTTCCCCTGCAAGGCAGCGCGCCTATACTGGCATCAGTACCCCTTTGGCCCTATACAGGCGAATCATTCCACACATCCCTTGCGGGCAGTGTCATCGCTGCGGTGTCCAATCTAGAAACACTACCCGAACCAAAACTAAATTATGATCCATATATACAATTTAAGTCAAAGATCTGCTTTATTTCAGAAAAATATATTCATATATCCACAAAATTAAAAGAGATTTTTTAGATGGTTACAAATAATAATCACTAAGTGAAGAGTAGACAAAAAATTAAAAATTTCACAAAAAATCGCAAATATCTGCCAATAATATAGAGGAAGATAGTTTATCATCATTACAATTTGTTTAAACAATTACTTTGCTCGACTTAAATAATTAGTAACTCACTCCAAGTAAAAAATAGACAAATAGTTAAAAATTTCAGAAAAACATCGCAAATTTTTAATATTAGGCAAAGAGAATATTATTAGCGATGATAATAATTTGGTAAACAATTATCTTTGTTAACTTAAATTAATTATCACTGCACTTCATATTGAAAGTGGACATAAAGTTAAAATTTTAGAAAAAACCGCAAATATCTAATATAGATGTAGAAAAGTATAGCTATAAACAATGATAATTTGTTTATACAATTATATTTTCTGGATTAAGTATTAACTCACTTCAAGGGAAAAGTGGACAAAAGGTTGAAGATGTCAGAAAAACTGCAATTTCTAACATTATTCAAAGAGAATATTATTAGCAATAGTAATAAATTGTGTTAATAATCATGTTTGTTAACATTGATAAGCTATTACCTCAATCCAATTAAAAATTGGACAGGAATTGCGACTCTAACTCCATTCTAAGAGAAAATTACTAAAAACAATAATAAATTGTTTAGACATTTCATGCAGACATATAATTATCACTATGAAGTAGTATTGTATAAAACAGACATAAGGGCGTGATATACAAAAAGTAATATTTTTTTCGTACTATATGCCTAATTGTTAAGAGAAGTCTTGAGTTTAAACTCGATTCACCTAATGTTAATGACCCTAAATGAAATTTACAAAAACGTCTTTTTTCTCAGGGGAAAATTGTGGTTAATTTCATGGTTCTGGCGCCATCTCTAAACATAATTTTTTTCTCAAAAACATAAATAAATAAATTTTTGTGCGAATTCAAATGAATTTCAGGGCGATATGCATAATTATTAGAGAAAAAAATGTTGCAATGAATTTTTGGACCCCGCTAATATACATGGGGATATGACTCTAAGGAGATGGACGTCACCTTAGAATGGGGTCGCGATGGAGTTTGAATTCTGGAAAAACAAAACAGAGGAGAACAACGTGGGGGAATACCTCGCTACGTCAAAGAACGCAGTGGCTCTCATGTTTGCATTTTCTTTGCATTCAACGCAACGTCTCAAAACGATGATCGTGTTGCCACAACACGATGCCATCGTTTTCCCGTAACACTCACAGGAGTGTTCTCCCAAAACTTGCATCGTGTTACGGCAAAACGAAAACTCTCAACACGACGCATCGTGTTGGGAGAAGCGGATTTTTTTCTCAGTGTAGGTGAGTCCGCACTGAATTATAATTTAATATAAGATTTACTAAAGAACATAGTTGCCCTACTTACGCATTCGTCATGTGTGCTCTCGCAGATAGTCCATTCGATCGTTGCGCAGCGGGTTTCCCCATCGTGTTGAAGGTGGACAGTACACGATACACAACACACAGATAACCATTACACAACACACAAAATGCAATTATAAAATACGAAATACAACACGCAACACTTACAAAAATGTTATTTTTCTTGCAAGAAAATGTATTTCAATTGTATTCGAAAAAATTCCTCTGATGGAAAGAAATTGATGTTTATTGTCACGAATTTCTTTCTTTCGAAACGCGTAAAAGTACTAGATACCTCTTCTACTGAAGATGGCAAAAGACTGACAATATTAAAGAGTAAAAATGAAGTTGGAGATAAATGTTGGAAAAACTGTAACCGTATGTCTAGGATTAGTGTAGAACGTTTTACCTGAATTGGTAAGCAGTATAGCTGCTCAAAATTTTTATGATCTTTGTGCGAAAACATATGGCAGTAGGTCCTACTGCCTACAGCAATAAAGCAGTAAAAGATGGAGGCAAAGAAATGCAAAGGTTCGTCTAGAATAAAAACGGTCCAAAACACGTTTCTCAAATAATTCTTCAATTCACAAGGCTACAACTTGGCAGGAAATTTAAAAAATATTTTCTATTTCTGTTCTTCCTTTATTATCTGAATTTATGAAATATCCGGAAAGCTGATCTCTGTTTGATTATGTTTGTTCAAGCACAACAGTTGTTGATTTTGTAATGAAATTAAATAAGTAAAAATAAAACATTGCCCTCGAAAATAATTTTTTTCGCACTGAAACTGTTTCAAATGTTTCTAAAAGAGATTACGAGTAACTGTTTCTATGTAAGATTGACAATAAACATTTATTATTTATGTTTATTATTTAATTATAAATATTACGAAAGTTGTATGTATAAAAAAAATGTAATTAATTTGTTCTTTTTTTAATTCGCATTCTACTCCATTATCTGAATTGACGCAAATATCCTGGAAAATATCATGGGTTCCATTATCTTTCTTAAAACACAAGTGTCAATCTTGTAAACAAATGGCACGTTGGCCTGGAAAGATTTTTTTTTCACTCAAACTGCCTCAAGTTTGTTCGAGGAAGATTTGCAATAAATATTTTCATAAAAAATGACCAATATACAATCGTTGTAAAAAATTTGTTTAGCGACATCTCTAAATGAGCGATTCTATCTAATTTGGACTCCTCTGAATCATTTAAGATTGTTAGATATTTAAATTCAACATTGTAACAAACTTCAGACTTTAGAAGACTGTTTCTCGTTTATCACTTCGAATGTTTTTTTCTGTCTTTTGAAAACTGAGCAACGTGACACAATTTTATAATAAAATAAAATTTATTTAAATACTTAAATGAATCCTTCTCATTTCTAAAGTTAATTACCCAATAAAGATAATTCAGATATTCTGGGAAATGATACATATGTCATTCCATTTGTTCATTTTATAAGCAATGGAAATGAAGAAATGAAAATTTGTAGTATTTTTCCGTTCGACAACTCGGCTTTTACCAAATTTTTGTAATGGCAGGTGGATATAAATTGCAGGATGTACGTGTTTGTTGGCCTTAGGTAACCGACTTATTGATCTGGTAAAATGGATCAATAAATGCTGCTTTTAAATACATGAAAAATTCGTGACATTTAAAATTACAAGAATAGATAATAAGAATGACCTATCCTTCATTTTACATAGAATTAGTAACAGCAAATCTGTTTCTCAAACATTTGAAGCAATTTCAGTGCAAGAAAAAGTATTTTGCAGGCCGAAAAGCCAGAGTTTTGTATTTACTTCTTTCATTGATTAAAAATTTTTATTCTAACGAATATAATTGAACCTATTTTCTTTTCAATAATATCTCCAGCAATTCAAATGATAAAGGAAAATCTGAAATTGAAAAAACACAAGTTCCACAATTTAAAAAAAAATTGTTCATAATGTTTGATGGAAATTGTTACTGACAATCACTCTCACGATAATTCAAACTATTTCCACAGAAGAAAAATTTTTTTAAAATAAAAATTACAATATTGTTAAATACCTACGAATCGTAATATTTAAAATTGAATAATAATAACTTTTCGAGGTCAAAGTTTTAGATTGACTTATTTCATTTGTTTACAAAATGAACAATTGTTGTATTTCAACACACATAATCAAACATATATCACTTTTCCGAATATCTACATAATTTCAGATAATAAAGGAAGAAACAAATTCCAAATTTTTGCGAAAATATGTTTATAACATTTACAATTGTTGATGTTTCATAAACATTGTGACTATCAGTCACAGTCAATATAATGTAAAGCATATTCATCCGAAAACAAATTCTTTTAAACAAAAATTACTCTATGTGGCTGTTTGTGAATGTCATTTGTTTATAACAATTAAAACAGACAATAATCAAATTATTTGCATTCTGGGAGTACTCTTGCTTCGATTTAAGATAATTTTTATTATATGCAAACCGCTATTGAAGAGTAAATAATGATTTTGTGGAAAATATCGATCATCTCATACTTTCAGTAAACATATAACAAATAAATAACTGGAAATGCAACAATCTCTGACTAAGGTGCTCTTGGAAATTTAGCGCTCTTCAATTTAAAAAAAATAATTGCGGATTGGGTCAAAATTGAAGGCTGTAGACGTTTTGAACGAAAAAAATGCGTTTCTTCCCATAGTGCGGTGTATCTTTGCATTTTATTGTGTGCACTTCAACATTTCTATTATTACTGCAAATATTAAACGATTTTCACGAATCTTTTGTTCACTTTCTTGAAATTATATGAATAAACTATTTCTGCTAATTAAAATTGAATCACGTGATGCTTTCATAATTTCAGTTTTTTGAACCGGCCTGCATCTCATAACAATGAAGAGGGTGATTCGTTTCGGGTAATTTGTCGCGCTCCAAAGTCTCCATTCGCGCTACAGGGCGTCCTGCCTCGTGGCTTTGACAAGGGTCGAGGCTCAGGCATCGAAAATACAAACTTAGCTAGTATTGAGCGTCACTGCATTTTTTAATTGTTCTTTTGTTTTTGTTTATAACGTCAAATCTAAACAATTTTTCAAAAAACCGAGACTTCACAACAAAAGAGACCAGTCTTTAGATGAGGTTTGCAAAATATCAGACAAAAATATTCAACCGTGCGGCCGGAAACTGCCTATCCATTTTATAACGCTGATACATCCCCTTGAGTAAGTAAGTAATGCGATATTCGATTACACTGTACAACCAGGATTGATCCTCAGAATGAGCAATAGGATTTTGCAATAGGTTTTTTTTTGCGGTAGATTACAAATCTGGAAAGAAAATGTTCCATCATGTCACATTTTTTAGAAAAATGCGTCCAAAAATTTTAAAACACAGTTTCAGGGTCGGGAACAATCCTTTTTTCAAAATAAAGCCCTACGTGATGGAACATTTGTGTTTGCGGATTCAGAATTACAGAAAAATGTAAGAAAATTACGTATTAGTCCTTCTCATACCATGAAAATTAATTCTTTAATGCTTATAAACCAGGAGCAATGTGCTCAATTTCAGTCCAATAACTACTGCACATATGCACTTCGCGAGCATATGAACATAGAATTTCCCGCGTGGTTGACCGAACGCAATGTGAGTTTCAGTGGGTAAATGTATCAAAACGAATGTGGTGCCTTCTCAAGTAACAAATGAAGAGCGGATGAGCATAAAAACTAAAACGTCAAATTTTTAAATACAATTTTCAAGTTACTATCATTATCTTTCGTCTAAAGTTGACAAGGATATTTACTTTTATTCATTCTAATGCCCACTACATTCAGTACTAAATAACGCACAAAGCAATTTCCTGTTTCTTGAAAATATTCCGAATTATAATTGCTATCATCATTTAAAGTTGAAACAATATTAATTTAATTTTCAATTTTCTCGAAACTGTATGGGGTTTTTAAGCAACTTTTTTTTAGTTTAATTCGTCCACTCAATAGTTAGAACACAAATTCTTCGTTTTTTTAAATATACAAATTCACTTCACAATGAATGCTGAAAGTCTATACGGACAAGAAACCTAAAAAGGTTTGGAAGCCAATTCGAAAAAATGGAAGCCGCCTACTCTATGGCCAGTGTTGTCGATGTTAACAAGCATTATATATAAAAAAGAAGGAATTGATATCAGTGAATATAAGAAATCCTAACACGAATTTCTAAATATCTAAATTTACCGGATCCCAGTGTATATAGGGGCCATAGTTTCCGTAAGTTGCATTACAGCATATTTTTTAAAATATTGTGTTTTTCCATTTCAATTATTTATCAACCATTTATTGCTATTAATCAATAACAATTGATGATTTTTTAAATAAAATTAATTTAAAAATAGTATATTGTGTCATGAGACGGGAACCACATCTTTGACGCGACGAGGCCGATGTTTTCTGTGCGAGGCGATAAGCCTCTTTGTTAAAGAAATTGTGTTTCAAAATAAAAACTGTCGATTCTCGTTGAAATATCCCTGAAAGTTTATAAATTAATTAATAACATTTGATAACGTTGAATGAACCAAGCCAGTGCGACGGAAAATAGCCCAATAGCATTTGACTAAATATATGTGACCGTCCGCGAAGAAAGGGACCTAATGCGGAAAAAATTTATTTTCATTTTTTTACGCCAATCGATGGTTTATAAGTTACTCTTTAATTTCCAATAATCAGAAATTTCTTAAGTTAATTGCTTTTCCTGTTATTAAGCTACAAACTTAGGCATGATAAGCGTACGATGAGTCCGAACGAGAGGCCTACTAAAGCCAGCCCCACCACTTACCTCTACAGCTGTACGCGACGTGCCCGTGAGCTCTACTGTTTCGTGCTTAAAAGTGTAGTAGTAAGTGGAGGGGGTGCTTTTCGTAGACGCATCCCTACACGGAGAAAAAAATCCAGGGTTTAGCGCAAGAGAGTTCAAGGCGCTAACGCATGGACTATTTAACAGGCTCATATCGCAGGCGTCTCTTGTTTTATTTCCAAGAGCTTCCACGGACTTTCTCGGTGAGTCCTCTTGCGATTTGCTTTCAGACCACGCCGTCTGCCTGTTGACACGTTCGCACCACTAAATATTCGCAAGGAGACTCACTGAGAAAGTCCGTGGAGGCTCTTGGAAATTTTGCTCGCACTTTTAGAATTAATGCGTGACAAATGTTCACGCGCTAATCCCTACATTTTTCTCTCCGTGTACTACTCAAATTCTGGCTTGCAAGCTCTGCTACGATCGCCCGTCCTGTAAAATTCAGCTTTGATGCATTAGGTCCCTTTCTTGCACAATTTTCGTGCAATTATTCCTATTTTACTTTCCCAATTCCACGCAATGGGGACCCAATTATTTCTAGGGCCGCATGGTATTGATAATTCAGTTGCAAAATATTATGCGTATTAAAAATAAAAAGAATTTTTTTGATAATTATCACTAATTTTTTTGTAAATATAATATAATTTTCCAATCTAACTTTTCAGGCATCAATTCAGCATTGATGTACTTTAGGAGTATACATTTGTATCTTCAAAATTAAAAATTTCATTTTTGAGAACGTATTTTGACGCTTCCGAAAAATCGTTGACATTGCGCAGACGCGAACGAAGCGAAAATATCAGCGTAGCCAAAAACGAATCTAGAGTTCGGTTGGAGTTGAACTGAATCGAAATATGAGTGTGGGCAAAAATGGGTTAGTCCACGCGCTGCGGGCAAAAATGAGTTAAATCTTTAACTCGTTTTTGCTCGTAGCGCTTGGCCTAATTCGTTCTTGCCCTGAGAAATAATCAACGCGCTTTTGCTTCGATTTTTTTTAGACCGCTTTTGCTATCAGCCCCTCAAGTTATCTACTTATTTTGAATCTTGACGTTTTATATGTCTAATATTAAAAAATAATATGAAATGGATAAAAATTTAAATTCAGAAGAGGACACTAGAGACAATTTACCTCACCTGGAGTCTGCAATCAAGTACAATTTAATCACATCCTTTTTTATTAATCATCGAATTTATTAAAATTTTTATAATTTATAAATATGAACAATGCACATTTGTACAAGATCCTGCATTTTTATCAACTATCAGATTGGTTTAAAGGTTTACAATTAATAAATACGTAGTATTCAAGTTTTCAAGGCAAATAAGCCTGTTGTTATTAAAATGAAAGACACAAATACTTCTGGTTTGAAGCGGCATCTCCAAAATAGTCACCCAAAAGAATTTTCTAAGAGACTAATCTTTCGCAAAAAACACCAATTCTAGTATTTCTTACATTTTATACAAAATCAAATATGGGAAAAGATTCAATATTGAACATTTCAAAATTTTTACTGGGTATACAAATTTTTAAATATTTAAAAAAATGATAAGGTAGCTGACATTGCCACGACTGGGAAGTCGTGGCCTCCTGAGACACCAGTCGTGGTCATAACTTTTTATCGTCGAAATGAACAGTACTAGCATTTATGAAAAGACCAAGTAATCGAAATTGCGTCATAAAGAATAAATTGTTTATTTGAGCAAAAATTGTTAATTTTGACGAAAAATGACCGATTTTGGTCACCACTGGTACCGTGGTCACGACTGAGACAGATACGTTAAATGTTTTATTAATTACCTTAAATTCCTCTATTCGTTTAAAATAAGTTCTGAAAGGTACAGTAATTTTCATTTGAGGTAGCTTCTACAAAAAAAATTTTTTTACTGAAACTTAGGTAAAATCTTATTCATTAGAAACAGGATCTGATAAAAAATGTAATTTAAAAATTTCGAAATTTATTTATTTCTTCCGAAACTTTAGCTTCCAAAAGAGTTAATATCTTTTATTATTTGAAACCAGAAGTTAAACTTCCATTGCGAAATTATCTAAAGTCGGAAGTGGAACTTCGGTTTAGAGAGAAACAAGCAGTTCTTATGAAAATCTTGTTGATGAATCCTTTAAAAATATCTTTCACGATCGATGGTTGGTCTTCAAATGCCCATCGCTCCTATTATGGAATTACAGGGCACTTCATCAGTGATTATTGGGTTTTACACTCCTTTATCATCGATTTTGTTGCTTCTGATGAACGTCATACTGGTCGCGATATCTCTCAAGTCTTTTACAGAACACAGTGCATAACTGTGGACAATGCCTGTGCTAATACAAAGTTCGTGGAAAACTATCTGAGACAATCCCGAAGATCAACATTGTCGTTCCATTGCTCACATTTTGAATCTGGGTGCCCAAGCAATGTTGAATATTCTGCGGATAGTAGATATTAAAGAAACCAATGCGAATGCTTTGGTAGTGAAGATGAAGACCAGCTTGATGAAGATTATGGAGATAGCGAAGATGAAAATTATAGCAGCGAGAAAGAATTCAATTCCGAGGAAAAAGGAAGAACTTCCGCACTTTCTAAGCTGATAAGTTTATTCAGTTTATTGAAGAATTCCGAGCAGTGACGAAATAAATTAATTGTTTTCTGTACCATCTGCAACATCAAGATGATGTCTCCTAATATTAATCTTTCGACTAGATGGAATTCGACATTCGTAATGCTAATCTTAGCATTTGAAATGAAAGCAGCATTAATCATGCATAAACTTGAAAAGTCAAAGAACGATGTGATTGTAAAATATAAAAGGACTCCAGTCGAAGCAAATATTTTCGATGCCCCTGAAGCAGCTCTGAAAATCTTCTCAACTACTATAGAAAGTACCATTGGTTTTACTACGCTATTTTAATGTTGTATCCTAGGCATAAGAGAGAGAAATTTGAACTAACTGCATAGGGAAAGGAAATGGCAAATCAAACTGTAAAAAAATTTGAAGATATCTCTAAAACTCAGTATTGTAAATCACAGGTACTGTTCCAAAGCCGTAGTAACACTTTTTTTCTTAAAATCAAAAGACTTCAATCTCTCATAACTATAAATTAAAATTTTTAGATATTCTAGAAAAACTAAAACAGTTAAAGAATTTACATATATAATACGTTCAATTTATTAAAAAATATATATGAATTAAAGTGAGATTATGTCTAGCTTATAATTAATAATGTTTTAAAAATTAAAGATGTAGAAAATCGTTATTATATTGCATCTCTATATTTATTATAATATTCATCATTAATGATAGATTGCTCTCGATTCGGAAAGTGAAGTCTTGGAAACTACTGTAAAAGATAAAAATAACGACAAACTCGATGTGGACATTTTATACGAATCAGATTCCGACCCAGACGAAAGTCAAAACTCATCTGCTCAAGTAGTGGGAAAAGCACGAAAAACTCTTCCCGAATCTGTCTAGAATGGCACGAGATGCTTTCTGCACTCCTGCTACTTGAATCCCTTCTAAGCGACTATTCCCTCGAAGCTCTCATAGTTGTGCGAAAGCACAGAAATGGACTAGCCGAAAAATCTATTACAAATTTGATGTGCCTTAACTCCTGGAATACATGTTCTTTGACTTCAGTAATTGATTCGACGTTAAAGTAAATCAATAATTTGATTTAGATTTATATTACTTCTTAGAAATATTGACAATAAAATATTTACTTTGGAAGATTAACTTTTTCAATCTTACATAAAGTAACATTAAATTAATGTTTAAATCTATTTAAATAATTTATGATGTTAGTAATAGTTTTTGAGCACAATCATTATTGGAAATATATGGCAGTATCTACGCTTTTTAAAACATTCATATTTTATGTCCATTGAAGTGCACTTAGCAGATTTTCAATTATTATTATTATTTATTATACCATTAAGCCATTTCCCTTTCGGGGTAGGCGTGACTTGCTCGGTTGGAAAGTAGTGGGATAGGTATATAGGTGTGAGGTAGGTCGTTATATGGTATAGGGTAGATAGGTATATAGGTATATGTGTTATGGTATAGATATTTTAGATTGATCTGGAGTTTTCGTGTTATTTATTCAAATAACACGTTCACTCCGCAACGCTCCGACCCAGGTTGTTGATCAATCTCTCTAGCGATCACCCCAAGTGAGGAGCCTCACAGAATTGTTATGTATGGTTCCCCACTTGGGCCCATTAGTATCCAAGGTCTTTGTTTCCGGCATCATTCACTCTATTGTCACTCTGCTTATAAACTATTTGTCGCCACATATTTCTGTCCTGGCATACTACTCTACCTTCATTTACGTCCATGCATTTCCTCATGCAAGCTCTTCTGTTCCTATGACTTCTTATGTCTTTTCGGATCAATGTCTCATTTACAGATTCTAACCATTCTTTCGGCGGTCTACCTCTGGGCATTCTGCCATTTACTTTACCTTTATATACTTGCTTCGTCAGTCGTTCATTTTTCATTCTTTCAAGATGTCCGAACCATCTTAACTGATTTCTTTCCCATATGTCAACTAGCGTGTCTCCTGTACCACATTCTTTGAGGATTATCTCGTTTCGGACTTTGTCCATCAGTGTTTTTCCGCATATTATGCGCAGAGGTTTCATGCCGATCGCGTTGATTTTACTCCTGTCCTTTTCTTGACAGGTCCATGCCTCGCTACCGTACAGCACAGTTGGTACGAATATGGAATTATGTATGGCCATTTTAGCTTTTTTTGATATGTTTTTATTCGTGAGGATGGATCCTGCTCTACCGATAACCTGCTTACCCTTATTTATGCGCCTATCTAATTCCCCATCTATTTTTCCGTCGCTAGTGAATAGACTACCTAGATATACGTACTTGTCAACTTGTTCTAATCTCACATCATTTAGGACAATGTTGCATATTGTTTTCTCACTTTTTCCCTCAAAAACCATGACTTTCGTTTTATTCACGTTAATTTTGAGGTCCATGTTCTTCATGCTTGTGTTAAGTTTATTCAACATTCTTTGCAAGTCTTCGACTGATTCTGCCATAACAATCTTGTCATCTGCGAAAGCCAACCCACGTACTTTGACGGTTTCGAGATCTATACCTTTTTCGTTGAAGAGGGCAGTTCTTAGACACTTATCCATGAATATGATAAATAGCCAGGAGGACATAACGCATCCTTGTTTCACGCCTTGCATAATATCGAACCAGTCACTCAGTTTCCCATTTACCCTTACACTTGCTTTACTACCCGTATATATTGTTTTTATTGCTTGTAGGAGCCCTCCATTCACTCCATACTCTTTAAGGACTTCCCAAAGTTTACTTCTATTTACCATGTCGAAAGCTTTTTCTAGGTCAATAAATGCACAGAAAACTTTCTTTCCTACTCTCAAGCTTTTTTCTGTGATCTGTCTTAGGCTAAATATCTGATCTGTACATGATCTTCCTGGCATAAATCCACTTTGGACTTCCCATATCTTCTCTTCTGTAATTTCCATTACCCTACGAATAAGTATTTTTGAGTATATTTTACTTACGGTACTTAGTAGGCTGATACCTCTGTAATTACTGCAGTTGCTTTTATCTCCCTTTTTATATATTGGTACAATAATCGCCTTTCTCCAATCGTCTGGGACTTCTCCTGTCTCGAAACATAAATTTATCAATTCGCACAACCTGTGAGGTATGTACTCACCACCGTATTTAAGCATTTCAGCGCTAATACTGTCTAAACCAGCAGCCTTACCGTTTTTCAAGTTCTTAATTATATCTCTGACCTCAGTGACACTGACTTTTTCAATTGGGTTTTCTAATGCATTATGTTCAATGTCGTAGTTTTGTTGCCCTATATCTTCACCTCCTAATAGTTCTTTAAAAGAATCTTTTAAAGCGTCTACTATCCCGTCTATATCATATAGCATTTCACCTTTGCTGTTTCTCATGCTAAAAAAACTCTGTACTTTTACTTCCCTTCATCTCTTTAAATAATAGTTTCATAATTCCTTCAAAGCAGTTTTTTATTTTGTTCTCTTCTTCTGTTCTGGTTTTCTCTTTACTCTCTTTGACTAGACGTTTAATTTTTCTCTTTTTGTGTCTGTAATCATTTTTGAGTCTATTTCTCTCCTCATCGCTAAGACCTGTCATGTTCAACGTTCTTTTGTACGCTTTTTTCTTTTCTTGTTGGGCTGCCGCAATTTCATCGTTCCACCACGCATCGCCAGACTTTTTTCCTACCCTCGCCATACCACACACTTCAATCGCAGTTTCAACAATGGTATCCCGCAATAAAGCCCACGCACCTTCTACATCTTTGTTCCTTTCAAGCGACTCCCAAATTGCCTTATCTATGCGTTCGTTTATCTTATTCTGAAAATCTATTCGTAATTCCGGTTTCTGTAAATTTTCGACCTTGATTCGCGTTTGTTTCGTTTGTTTGGTTCTCTTTCTTCTCCACCCCCGCCCTAAGTTCATCCTGGAGACTAAAAGGTAATGATCAGTATTGCATTCGGCCCCCCTCATGACTCTTGTATCTGTAACTAGTTCTCTTAGTCTTTCATCTGCAATAACGAAGTCAATTATACTGCGGTTATTTCCTTTACACCAGGTGTAAGTATGGATCATTTTATGTCGAAACCAGGTATTTGTAATAAATAGGTCCTTCTCTAAGCATAAGCTAACTAATTTTTCCCCGTTATAATTTTTTCTTGTTGGATCCCCAAAATTACCTAGTACCCCTCCTGTATCTGTATCCTGACGTTGGACGCCGACCCATCCGTTCATATCTCCTAACAAAATTATTCTTTCACCTTGGTCGCAAGTACTTATTGTATCATTTAAAGTGTCCCAGAAGGCGTCCTTAACTTCCCTCGAATCGCTATCAACTGGTGCGTAGCACGCTATGATAAATAATCTTCTGATTCCTACCTTCATTCTAGCCCATAGCAATCTGGGTGATACAAAATTATGCTCTATGAGATGCTGTCTTGCTTTTTCATTCATAATTAAACCGACCCCTTGACTACGATGTGATTCGCTATCTACTCCTGACCATATTTCACAACCGCCTTCCAACACCCCATTTTCTATTTTTTATAAATTCGCGACCCTTTTTCTTCGTCTCAGGTACACAAAGAATGTCTAGTTTCCTTACGTGCATAGTTTCTCGTAGTTCTCTTATCTTAAGACCATTCACTCCTCTAGCATTCCAAACACCCAGTCTCCATTCATCGCCCGAAACACGACCTTTACGTTTACCGTGTGCATGCCTTTGGTCAATCCGAGTTTCAGTCCTTTCCGAGGCTACTTTATTCTTTGTATTATTCATGTTTAGATTGTACTCCCAACTATCACCTGTATGCGCGAGATTTGTTTTGCGAGTCGAAATCATGTCCGAATTAAGCAGTGATTTCTCTCATGGTGGAGTCAATCTGTAACGTCAGTCCCACCAAAACTTCTGTTACTGGGGGAGGGGGGCGGAGGGATAAGGACATGAGAAAGGAAGCCGAGAGTCTCAATAGGTGGGTGATTTATGCTGATAAGGTCACCAGCCTTAAGCAGCGTTCTATTCTTTTAAAATATTTTGAAACTTTTCTTTTAAAAATTCTTTCCCTATTTTCAAATAAACGACTGACTTCTGAGAGTACTTCAAAACGACTGATTTTGAGAACAAAGGGGCGAACTCGAGAGAGTCAAATAACACATGCGTTTCATTCCCTCTCTTTCCTTTTTTTTTTTTTTTTTAAGTTTGACCGTTGAAAATGCTGAGTGTTTTAAGATTTAGTAAATACTTTCGGGTGCATAAGAATGAGAACAAAAATCTGGAAATCCTGCGCAGCCCTGGATTCATTGTAAACAAATTTTTGAAAAATGAGTAAAATATTATTAATAATTCATATGTATATCAATTTATTAAGTATATGCAGATATATATATATATATACGGCAATACCACGCTGGAAACACCAGTTCCCGTAAGATCACTGAATTTAAGCAGCGTTGGGCGTGGTTAGTACTTGGATGGGTGACCGTTCGGGGAATACTGCGTGGTGTTGGCCCGTCGTGGGTGTGGTGGACCCACACTGGTAGTATTTATACACCTAGAAACACTACCCGAATCGGGTAGTGAGGCAATGAACTTTCGAGTTCGAAATGCTATTCAATTTTTTTTTTTTTTTTATATGCAGAGATAAGGTGGGAGATTGCCAATCCCATACATTCAATTTCGAGTGATTTTCCGCAGCGCCCTCAATGCAACTAACCAGCTTACGAACTAAAATAGGCTCTAGACGTTCCTACTTAAAGGGTCAAGCAGGGCGGCATTTTTCCATTTTGATAATGTCGGTAGAGAAGATCAGAGTGGGTAATTTTAGTTCGTCAACTGATTACTTGCATTGAGGGCGCTGCGGAAAATCACTCGAAATTGAATCTCCCACCTCATCTGAAAATTGTCATAAAACAATCTGGAAGTTTTTAAGGCAATTTGTATCGTTCGGCACAATTAAAAAAAAATCAGGAAAAATTCAAATTAATGCAAAACATGTAACTATTCTATTTGTTTCTTTATTGGTTTAAAATTATACAAGGGGAGTGCGCGTGACACGGATTTTAAACATCTTTTGTGAGCAAAGACGGCATAACTTGAGATGAAAAAAGCTGAAACCATTTACTTATTCGAAAACGCTTTATGAGAAAAAAAGTTGGAAGAAACTCGTGCACAATCACTATCGGTTTGAATTATAGGATAATGGAACAAGCCGCGATGAGCCAATGGTCTAGCTTCCAGACTGGAGAGTCTCTCGTCGTGGGTTCACTTCCTTGTACATTCAAAAAAAAAAAATTTTGTTTCTATTTCTATTTTTGTTAATAGCTTAACCCTAAATATGCATAAATATTATAAAAACAATAGTAAAGAGTTTTTAAAAACATTTTAAGAATACAAAAATTATTTTTGACACCAAAATATTTTTATTAATCAGTTCATGTTTGCAGCATAATTTTTTATTTTGAAAAATCAATCTCAATCGAATATTCAAAATCATTTAAAAACATTTCAAAAACTGTAATACACTTGTTTAAAAAAGATTCTGGAAGATTTCAAGGCAGTTTTTATAATTTTGCAGAATGAAAAAAAATCAAGAAAACTTCCAAATCATTTAAAACATAGTTTTGAAGCTTAAAAAGATAGTTTTAATATTTAGAAGATTAAAAAAAAAAGAAAGTGTACATTTTTGAAAAAAATGGATTTTTGTGTTTGAAAATTTAAATATATGTTTTTTTTTAATTTGTAGTTTTTTAGAAGGAAATTATTTGTATAGGTTAAAAATTCATTTTTTTTTATTGAAGATTGAAATTTTTTTGAAAATTCGTTGTTTATTGGTTGAAAATTTAAGTATTCTTCCAACATATTTCGGATTTTTTTTCGAATTTCATAGAAATCTTTTGAAATGTTTTCAAATCTTGAGACATTTTTTTGAAAAATTAATTTTTGAAAACAAAAATTCTATATTTAAATTTTTTTTTAAATCTTTTGTAGTCATAAATTATTCTTGAATCTTGATAATACTTTTAAATATCTCTTGAAGTTGCTAGATTTTTCATTAATTTTGTAACTGTGCAAAATTGCAACATTTTGTTTTAAAATCTTTTAAACTTCGAAACGTTAACAACTTTTGAAAAGTTTATTTCAAATAAAATTTATCATTAAAAAATTTCATATGAGAGTTTTCCGGAAATCGTAAAATCTTAAGAAAATGTTTTCATATTTCCAAAAAAAAATATCGTTTTTTTGAAATTGGCAAAATTTATTGAAGCACAAATCGGTCGGAAGGCTAATTAAAACTAAGTACGTTTTTTATTATTTGTTTTATAAAAAAAAAATGGAAGACCGGAAAGTCATGAAATTTTGAAACAAATTCTGGAAAAACTGGAAAAGTGTGGAATTTTGAAAATAATTTCTAGATTTTTTGTTATTCAAAGGTTAACTTGAAATACTATTGCGAGAAATACTAGAAAATACAAAATTTGTATTGAAAATTAGTTGAACTATAGTTTGACTATATATTTTTAAATTTCGCTGTGTTTTGGTAGAAAGTTTCAACTATTTGTTCAAACATTCCTTTTTTTTTTTTTTTTTGAAAATTGTTGATTGAAAATTGAACTATTTTTTGAAAATTCGTTGTTTTTAGTTAAAAATGTAATTATTATATTTTCAAGTTTCAAAATATTTTGACTCACTTTAACACTTTTGAAATTCCTAAATATCATGTTGAAAATTCATTTTTATAGAAAAATCTACTATTTCTTGAAAATTTCTTGCTTTTCATAAATATTAGAAATTTCGAAGGAAGGGTTTCATAGCCTATTAAGACGTTTTAAGTTTTAACAAAAACTTGAAACGAAAAATTGGAATGTTTGCGAAAAAAAATTTGATTAAAATAAAATGTGTTGAAAAAAAAATCATGCAATCAAATTTTATGAAAATAACATTTTGGAAAAAAATGTTTGGAAAAAGAAATGTTTTGAAAAAAGTTATTTAAAAAAAATTATGAAAAAAAATGGTTGGGAAGACATTTTTGCGCTTACGCTGTTTTGCTGTTGTTGGTGCGTATGCGCTTTAGCTGTGCCAAATGTTGGCGATTATGCCTTTTTGTACGACGGATTGACGAAAACCCGACCGAAACCATAAGCGTTGCAACCCTAAAAATGTTGGAAAAATGGATTAAAATTGTAAATGATTTAAATTTGAAAAAATTAATTTTTAGAGAATATCTCGAAAGATTTCAAAAATTTTAAAAGAACAATCTGAAATATTTCAAGAACACTTCTTTCATTCAAAAATTGCGTGGTTTACAAATTTTAAATAATTTATATTCGAAAAACATGGTTTTGAAAAAATTTATAACTAATTTAAAAATGTAACGAGTAACAAATGGAAAATGATTTTTACTTGGAACAATTAATTCTTGGAAAATATTTCAAAAGGTTTCGAAAAGTGTGAAAGAAAAATCTGAAATGTTTTAAGGAAACTTCTTCAAAGTTGTCAAAATAAACAAAAAAGTTGGTTTAAATGTAACCTCTTAAGATGTTAATTTAAGTCTAAACAGAATCTTGAAACAAAATATTTTTTATTTTCGTAAAAAAAAAATTTGAAAAAAAAATTATGCAAGTAAATTTTATGAAAATAAAAGCTTGCAAATAATTTTCTAATCAAAAATTTTCCGAAAAAACCTTTTTTGAAAACAATTTCTTGAAAAAAAATTTGTTCGAAAAAAATTGTTGAAAAAGAATTTTTTTGAAAAATATCTTTTGGGAAAAATCTTGTTTGGGAAAAAATGTTTGAAAAACAAAATTTTTTAAAATAATTTTTCGAAAAAAAATGATTTTACAATAGGAGAAATTAATTCTTGGCTTATATTTTTGAATATTTGAAAAATTTTGAAAGAAAAATCTGAAATATTTTAAAGAAACTTCTTCAAAGTTATCAAATTTATCAAAAAAATTAGTCAAAGTATAGCCTATTAGGATATTAATTCAAGTCTTGAAAGAAACTTGAAACAAAATATTTTTTCTTTCCGTAAAAAAAAATTTGAAAAAAAATGATGCAAGAAAATTTAATGAAAATAAAAGTTTGCAAAGAATTTTCTAATAAAAAATTTTCTGAAAAAACCTTTTTTGAAAACAATTTCTTGAAAAACGTTTTAAAAAACATCGTTTGAAAATAATTTTTGAAAAAGAATTTGAGAAAAAAAAACTTTTTAAAAAACTTGTTTGAAAAGAATGTTTGAAAACCAGAATTTTTTCAAAAGAATTTTTCGAGAAAAAATTCAGAAGGTTCAGATGTTTTAATAAGATTGTTTAAAAATATTGCTCGCAAGTTTGAGCGCGCTTGGGGCGCGCGAATCTTGGATCTCGCGCTTCGTGCTCGATCATATATTTATCTCGCGCTACGCGCTCCGACGTGTTTACATCGCGGTTTACGCTCGGTTCCTCTAGATTTTTGAACTTCGTGTTCCACTTCAATGAAAAGAAAAAGTTTATTGGCATATATTATAAAATTATCAAAACCTCTACATATGAAGTTATTGTTAAATTTGTTTTTATTTTAAACTGAAAAGGAACTTTATTTACTTAAGGTTCCATCGACCTTGAGGAACACATTCTCATCCAGACAGTCGCGCTTCGCGCTCGATATTCTGTATAATTTAGGTGACAAATTTGATTACACTCCACGCTCCCTTATACGACGAGCTCGGGACCAAAAACATTCCCTTATACGACGGCGCAAGGGGAACCCGTCTAACCCCTTTCACCAACAAGCTCACGGGGTCGTGCGCATACGCGTGAATCCTGTGTCAGTTAGAGCTGGCTCCATAGCTCCATGAATATAGCTTTGTTTGCGAATGTAAACATTGTCAGATTGTCAAATTTTGTAGAATTTTATGTTCATGACATTTTTAAGATTACCCCTTATAAAAATTCGTAATAAAAGTGTTCCACTTGGAAACTCATAACTAGGTAATCTTAAAAGCACTATACGAAAATATTGTATTCATATATACGCGCGAGACTATTTGCTTCCGCGCGAACTTTGAGCGGAGGAGTGGGGATGAAGGAGAACGAATTTCCCGTCGTATAGGGGAGCGGCAACTGGTCGTATAATGGAGCGGTCGTATAAGGGAATGTCGTATAAGGGAGCGCGGAGTGTAGTTAAAATGTTATTTTAGCTTATGCCGTTTTTCAAAAAAGTTAATTTTTTCCATTTTGAATATATTCTCACAACAAAAAGTCATTATAAATTTGTAAATCTTTTTTGAATGCACAATTTTCGTTCATGTATCTGTTTTCGTACCTTGCATCGTTTTTCCAAAAATTTTATTTTTTCACTGTCAATGTTACTTTCACGAATAAAGCAAAAACTACGCATCCTATAGAAACATGATTCATAATAAAGTTGTACCTCTTCTTTGAATGAACAAATTTTTCTCTTGTATAGTTTGACAGCAAAATGAAATTTTTGATTTTTCATTATTTTTTTGTGCAATCAACATTTGAATGTTTGATTTTTTAAAAAATTCAAAAAGTTGTTATGAAAATATTGTAGGGTGTTCGAAAACCAACGTTTTTCCCTTTTTAACTTTTTTTCATATCGTGCGTTTTTCGGCTTAAAGTGTTAATTTTGGTTTGTTTTTTGGAATTTTGAAAATGCTATAACTCCGGTCATTTTTGTTTTATCAGAAAAAGTCATGGGGATATTTTGTTCGTCTTTTTGTGTACTACTAACAACCCTACATACAATTTCCAAAGCTTAAAAAAAAGTGGTCTCAAAAATCTTCAAAATGTGATCACTTTTTTAATTTTCATTAAAAATAGCTGGTTAACGAACTCGTTCTTTCTTTGTAGGCCTTAAAAAAGTGTGCCAAAGCACAATCCAATCTGATCTATCTTTCAAAAGTTATCGTGCGTACACGATACTACAGACTATACAGACTTCTCACAAAAGTCACAAAAAAAGGGAAGATAGGGGAAAGATTAAACATTTATTTTCATATGTCGAAAAGAACAAACAATCTTCTTGTAAGAAATGTTATATTTTTAAATAATTTTCAATGATTTTTCGATGATTTTTGCCATTAAAGATTTATTTAAAAAAAAATAAATATACTTAGATCATTGGAAATCCATCCCGAGTGATATAAAAAAGTGTAGGAAAAAATAAAATTAGTTAAATACACAATTTTGATATGTTTAACATCGCTGTCATAAATATTTCTTTCCAAGATTTGTTACTTCATCCTTACTATAATAATTAATACTTTCAATGTAAATTTAAAACTGAACTCTTGGTAGGGCGGAGGGGAATCTTCAATTCTTGTCGCCTCTACTTCGTAGAACCGGCGGAGAGTTTCCCAGAAATATACTTTCCCAAACAAATGAAATAAAAATAGAAGAGCAGCTCTTTAAAACTGTTTTCTTGAACACTTATTATATTATCTAATTAAATGGTCTTTAATTAAACTTCAATTAAGTAAATAAATTGATTAAAATTAAAATTAAATTAATTCAAAAAGTTTCTATTTTTCTTTTAACTTTTAATACTTCTCACCTTTCCTCATTTTTTATACCAATAACTGAATTATTAGCTTCACCCTTTAAAGAAACCACATAAAAAAGAACAAAAACAAAACTTTTAAAAGATCTGGGCTTTCAATTTCGGTAAACTATGGAAAAGGTTTAGAGTTAAAAAAATGAATTTTTTCCCCAATTAGAATAATTTTTAATACGAAATAAAAATTTAAAATAACTATTAATTTGTTAAACGTATTTGAACACTTAAATTGGAGATAAAACCATATTCCGAGATTTGATAACAAGGAATCACGCATTATCAGTTTGTTTTTAAAGTTATATAAATAAATTTTCGTAAGATTTCGAAGAATATTAAAAAAGATTTTTAAAGATCTCACTTATGTCGAAAAAAAATCTAGAAAATTTGGATGTAATTTTTTTCTTTTACGGGGCTTGCAAAATATTGTGAAAAATTAGAGTCAGCTTAAAACATTTTCAGGATTTTTGGGAGATTTGAAGACATTAAAAAATGTTTGATAAATTTTCGAAAAACAATTCAAGTTAAAAATATTTTTAATCTCTTCAAAACTTCTAAAATTCTAAAATAATTTCGAAGCTGAAAAATTAAAATTCAAAATTTGCCTTAAAACCTTAGGGATTTGTAGAAATTTGCAGAGGCATCTTAATACAATTGTTTTATCCTTGCAAAATTCTTAAAAAGCTTCTAAATTTTTTTTCGCTGTACTCAAAAGAAATACATTTGGACTGTGACTGACAATATTCTTAGAATTAACAAAAAAATGAACTGCAAGAATAAAAAACAAACACGTTTCGACAAGCAGAAAAATAGGATTCATTTTGGAAAGAAAGCCCGCTTTGAAAAGTCACGATTTCAAAAAGACAAGAAATAAAAATTAATTCTTCTTCAGAAGATCTGACAAACATGACCTCATCTTTTTTCATACCTTGTTTTGTCTATGAAATCATCAATATCGGTTAATGTATAATAACAATAATTATATATATAATATAAATAGTTTATATTATAAATATGATCAATCGTATGTATATTTTTGAACAAAAATTTTAAATATAAATAAATAATGAACCATTTTTTCTTTCTGAAATTATTAATTAAATTATTTGAACAAAGAGAAATGATTATTTTTTTGTTTAATTACTGACTCACTTTTTTGAGTATGTTTATAAACAATTTAATACGTCTGTTTTATGGGTATATGTAACTTCCTGTAATTCTCAAGTAATTGTCCAACATTATAATAACTTTGCTCCTAATCCTGCACTTTTAAATAACTTAACAAGTAAAAATATTGGATTCTGGTGGTAAATAATTGTGCAGTTTGCAGTTTGTGCTAATGGTAACTCCTCGAGTAGAAACTTCAATGGTAAATCATTTTAGAAATTGCTAACTTTCATCATTTACCGACGCGCAACGTGCGCCTTTAAAGTAACTCTTACTTGCATCCGCCAAGATGGCGCAGTTCTCCCACCCCATCTCTGGTATATGTATTAAAGTACACATAGTTTGCAAATGTTGAAAATTAAAAAAAAATCTTTTGTTTAAATCTAGAAAAGATCGAATAGTAAAGAAACAGTGTTGATATAGCAAAGTAATTTTTAAATATTATTTTATGTTTTTATAATTATATATATATATATATATATATATATATATATATATATATATATGTATATGCCATATACATTTCCTTCATAATATAATTCATTTATTGTTATTTTCTATTTCAAATTGTCGCGGGTACACTGAGAAAAATATATATTCTTTATAAACATAACCAAATGTACTCGACATCGCTCGGTTGAACTAATACTCTTGTGGAAACGGGACGAGCCGAGATGATAATTTTGACAATTGAACGAGACTTCTTCTCGTTTAGTATGTTTCTCGTCAAATATCGCTCGAATGAAATATTACGCGAGTAATCCGATAGGACCAAAATGCAACGCTCTACTTTTGTCGCCTGTAATATAGTGTTTGCTCCAATTGTTCCGATTTGCTTAAACGTCAAGGAAAATCAAAACGATTATCCCAAGTGGAAATACGATGGTGCGTTGTGGAGGATTCATTAACGGGCGTGTTTATTTCATGCCAGGTGGTTAATTCCGCCATTTCAAGTATAATTTGTTGATTCTTAAATAAAATAAGAGCAGGATTTAAGTGTAAATGATAAACTCTATTTATTCAATAAATTAAAATTTAAAGCGATGCTAACGACGAGTACACATAGCAAGATTAGTTATGGCTTTCATAATTTATTAAAAGTTAAGTATGATTATTAAAAAAAGAGAAGGGAAATTAGTAACTTGAATAAGTGAACATAAATTTAAAAGGACACTAACCCAATGATGCCTGACTCGCGGAACCAAGAACTTATAATCTCCTTTGGCTAATAATCATAAAGAGACCGAATCCATTTCAAATCAGGCAGGTTCTACACTTGAAGTTGCAGAATCTCTCGGGGACAAAATATGTTGTTTTTTAGAGGAAATTAGGCGATACGTATTTTTGCGATTTGTAAAAAAAAAATTTTTTTACCGAGTTATGCGTATTTGAATTTTTGGTTTTGTTTACCAAAAAACCCCAATTTTTTCTTTAAACTCGTATAAATGTTGACCTAATTGAGATACTTACGATTTCATTTCAGATTCCGGTAGAGTTTATCTCCTTCTTTCGAAATCCGCGAGAAAATTAAAAAAATCTTCAAAATTAACAAAATGACAGCAGTTTTTCTGAAAATGTTAAAAGTCGATTTTCTCAAAAAACCCACACTTATATTTTTTGCCAATTTTTTGTTAAATTTGTACTGTCATAGGGAAACTACCTTATGAGTTTAATGCGGGCCTAATGACTTTTGTGGGCAGGAGAATTTTTTTTCATAAAAACGAATTTTCGCATTTTTCTTGAAAACAACAACAGATACAAAAAAATGTTGAGAAAATAGTTTGCACATTTGAAAAAGTTCTACAAAAAGTTCTCGTACGCATTAATGATATCTTGTACCATTTCCGAGAAAAATGAAAAAATTCAATTTTCATAAACAAAAAATTGTCTTCATTCCTGGCTTATTGAAATAGCCACCATTTTTGTTAAATATTAAAAAAATGTATACGTTCATATGAGGAAAACTCCATGTTAGTTTTACGTGAGCTGAACAGTTTTTGTCATCAGAAAATTATTTTTCATAAATTCAAATTTTGAAATTTTTTGCTGAAACAATTTAGGTTACAAAATGAATGTCAAGACAAGAAATTTTGTGACTGAAAAGTTTTTATATTCAATATATTTCAGTATTTTTCACATTTATCCAGGTATTTTTTAACAATGTATAACAACTTTATCTGAATCTCAGTTTAAAAAATAAATAAAGAATACCTGGATTAATATTTAACAAAAATGGTGGGTATTTCCATAAGCCAGGAATGAAGACAATTTTTTGTTTCTGAAAATTGAATTTTTTCATTTTTCTCGGAAATGGTACAAGATATCATAAATCCGTGAGAGAACTTTTTTAAATATGCAAACTGTTTTCTCAACATTCTTTTGTATCTGTTGTTGTTTTCAAGAAAAATGCGAAAATTCGATTTTATGAAAAAAATTCTCCTGCCCACAAAAGTCATTTAGACCGCATTAAACTCATAAGGTATGCCCTATATCAACATTTATACGAGTTTAAAGAAAAAATTGGGGTTTTGTGGAAAACAAAGCCAAAAATTCAAATACGCATAACTCTGTAAAAAAATTTGTTTTCACAAATCGCAAAAATACGTATCGCCTAATTTCCTCTAAAAAACAACATATTTTGTCCTCGAGAGATTCTGCAACTTCAAGTGTAGAACCTGCCTGATTTGAAATGGATTCGGTCAAGAAAAGAACACCAAAATCGTAACCTCACTTACGTGTGGAATCCGTGAGATACCTCTAAGATTTTATCGAGGTTTTCTTTAGTGAAAGACATATTTAAAAGCCTGTTATCAAAGTTACGAAACTTCCGAGTTATCCCTCGAGACGACCAAGACAGAATGCCATCTCCGGATTACCAAGGCAGCGAGCACCCGGTCAGTGAAATGACCGCACGCACGCGGGGGGTTGGAATTGGCCAATCCGTCGCGCATCGAACCTTCCAAGCCTTCGTCTTTCAACGGTGAGCTAAATTTCAAATTAAAGAAGGTTTTTTCAGCGGGATCGGCAGTCTTTGATCCCAGGAGTTTCCCTTCGTGAGCCCGCCAAATTAGTTAGTGCCTCACGTGACGATACAGAAATTCTGGTGCCAGTAAAAGGTTCCATAACTAATTCGGCCCGCTTGTTAAGCATGTCTCTAGGCCCACGGCACAATAAAGCTATTCCCTTCTCCTTCTTACGGATTCTACCTTGACCGGCCGAGGAAAAATAGTGGTATTGAAATTTTCACCACATTACAGTAACCTTAAGCAGTGCAGCCGTGGTCTAGCCTCCTCTTCTGAATCCTGATTTTAGGAATACGAGGTATCTTCAAAAAGTATCCGACCTGCGTTCATAACTCCGCACTGGCATTATTTTTCGTCATCCGCCTCGTGGTATCCTTCGAAGTAATCCCTATTTGACTGAACAACACGCTCCCTTCGGTGCTTCTACATCCTGAAGCATTTCTGTAAGTCCTTTATCGGAATGGCCTTCAGTGCACTCGTCGCATTCGTTTTAATCGTCTCTGTTTCGCTGTTTTGCCCAAAATTGTTGCACAAGGTTCGATGAATGCGCTGGCGCATTATCGTGGTGAAGAAGGCAGTCGCCGCTTGCCCAAAAATGCGGACGCTTTCTTCTCACTGCGTCACGCAATCTTTTCAGAACTTCTTGGTAATACTCTTTGTTTACCGTCGTACCTTTTAGTGCATATTTATGGTGTACAACACCTTTCTGGTCGAAGAAAACAGTGGGCATTGCCTTGAATTTATTGTTGCGGGTCTAGCAGAGTGATATCGGGCGAATATTCCCCGCCTTCTACGAATCTGAGTATACCCCCTCCTAAAGGGAGCCATTTAAGATATGTATTATTGCAGAGAGGCAGTAGTGGATGCAGAGTAAAACTGATTTACAGCTTAGACCATCAACTCCAGCTACATTTGATTTTATAGACTTCATGGCTTTGAAAAGCTGTCCCATATTTATTTCGGCGAAGATGATTTTTTTTACTCTTAATGTTTCCTTTTTGTAAGACTTTCTGTTTTAATTCGTCAGATACTCGCGGTTTTCATAGTGTATCTGTTAACCAATCATTTATACCAGACGGATCAACAGGTAAATCGCGCCACGAAAACGGTTTTTGTCCCGACCAAACCCCAAAATTCCAATTTTTGCCAAGTCTTTTTTGTGGATGTTGAAAAAGCGGACAGGTATGCTTTTTTTCTCTGCGCATCGTAGCTGTGGCAATATTTCTATGGCTTGTGTATTTAATTTTATTCCCTGGATTTTTCGATTTCCATAATTTGCAACGAGCTCCATCGCGAATACGACCTAGTTTTTTACAACATCAGTGAACCAGGGCGGTTTAGAACCATCAATTCTATACCTAGGCAACGGGGCAAACGTTTTTAATCGATTATTCATAACTTGCGAAAACCTCGCCACGTTTTCCTCATTAGCTGAGCTTAACCGCAGTATGCTGTTCCAATTCGCCCACTCTGTTGCCCTATCAAATGTCTCTTTATCGTATCGCTTAAAGTCTCTTCCGAAAGGAAAGATGCTCGGTCTAGACTCAATCCTCACGTTCAAATCACAGAAAATCATATCATGATCGTAGAAATTCCTAGGAATTCCTGAGACACACGAATTTGAGTAATGAGTGACAGGAAAAATGAAAAATCCAGTAATCGTATCCAGTCTATATTCGTTTGGTCCCGTCAATTTATATTAAAATCCCCTATTCAATTCTATAATTCTATATTCAATTCTATATGACAATTGTATATGATTCACAAGACGCCCGACACATTACCTCCTCAAGGTCATCATGGCACGTGGCTGTTGCCCTAGGGCTGCGATAAACCTTAGCAATTACAATTCATCCATCTCGTATGTACATGGCTACGCCACCTCCTCTTTTTCTCGGAACACATCGTCGATCCTTACGCACAAATGTATATTCCTTAATGAGAAGCACCTCATCTGGAATATTTTTATGAAGCCAAGTTTCTGATATTGCGAATACATGGAAGTCATTTAAGACTATCGGATCTTTCACCCTATCCAGTTTAGTAAATAAAGATTTTACATTTGTATCAGCGACTTTAAAAACATGGTTATCTTTTTCTACATAAGTTGATAGGGTTGAAAATGGCTGAATATTTGACATCGAATTATCCATTACTAGCAGGTCGCTGAATTTTGTAGTCAGGATGCCGGAGTTTGAATGTTGCTTGTTGCTTGATCTCTTGAGAGATCTTCTTAGGAGAGGAACTTCCTTCTTCCCTGGTCCAGACTGGGCCTCAGCAGATCCATGCCTATCCATGCGCAACTCCGCTTCCCACGCTCTCTCTCGCAAAAACCGAGCGACTGGCTTCAAACTGGACGCGCAAGAAAAAATTTGACTTTCACAGCGAGTTTTCATCGTATCGTGATGATTTTTTTTTTAATTGAGGTAGAATTTGAAAAGAATTGTATTGGCATACATAAAGATAGCTTTAACATGCAAGTTTAGCAAGGAATCGTATTCATAATTATGTTGACATTTTCCGACTAAATTAATTTTCCCGAGGTTTTGCATTATGCTAAAGTTCTGCCATTACACACAGCTCTTAGTTAAGGTCTGAAGAATGTCGGTGAAAAAGGTAGGCGCGGGAACCATATCAATTTTTTGGGGGGGTTTTTCCGGATTTTTCACTCGCTTCTGCCAAGGTTTTTCCAAGCGACTGGACTTCTGCCATTGTTTGACCGCTCTTAGTTGAAACCTGAAGAATCTTTCTAAACAAATTTGACGCGGCCACCAAATCGATTTTTTTGACAAATTTTCCGTCGTGGAAAACCGGCTGCCATTTTCATACGCAAAGGTTGCAGACTGGCAGAGGGGCCATTTCATGATGTACAAATGTTTTTCTTGCAACTTTCGAGCTTTGATCTTGGGCACCGAATCGAGTCGTTTTTTGTAGCTAGCCCTTGGCCTATTCTCTCTTAACCAAATTGGCGTAGGGCTGTGGCGACCTCATCGCCCGAGAACTGCTTTAAACTAACGTGCTTTAAACTAACTCCCCAATGCTACGAATTATGCGGTTACGGCACTAGTAGTGCGCAGTGACACCCACAATAGGCCTCTCTCAAATGGAGGCCATGGTTCAGTTGGGAGCGGCAATAGGACCGAACCGAGGCGACGACCAGGCAATGGCCCCGAACAAACGCGAGAACATCGATTTAAATGGTCGGACCAACTTAGGAGGGGCATCCTTACCTGTTGGCAAAGAAGCTCACCGGCGCGAAGATGATTCATGCAGAGGTTACATGACCCGGAATATGCTCATAAAACGACTCAGAATTTAAGAGATCAGATACCCTTTCTGCGAAAGAACGGATATAAAGCTCTTTATCAACAAGGAGAAGAGCAACATCCTCCAGCGAACATACCACTCGATCCAGCAAGACCACCTTTGCAGATAGCCGATAATGCTAACATGAGAAGTAGGAGATCTATCGACCAAAAAGTCTTTCTCAGGATGGTCAAATTAGCTGAAGCTAATACTGCTCTCCCCGTTTTGCTCCCCGAAGATGTTAATCTCACATATGAGAGGGGGGTCTTTCGAGGAGACTCTCTAAGTCCGATACTCTTCTGAGTCTCCCTCTTGCCTATATCTATTGTGCTCCGAGGCAAAAGCTCTGGAAACCTATGTGGCCCGCCGAACAGAAGAGAATAGAAGGTCAACCACCTTTTATACATAGACGACCTTAAACAATTTGCTTCCTCGAAAGAGGACCTTAACATCCTTGTGGAGGCGGTAAATAGGTACTCTAAAGCGATTGGCATGAGCTTCGGACTGGACAAGTGTGCCTGCGTCCATCTACACCAAGGAAGACTAGAAACTACATCATCCCGTGACGATCAGGATGTTCAACTCATAGGCGGAAATACCATTCAACATCTTGATATTGGAGAAGCATATACATATCTTGGAATAACGCAAGCGAAAACCCAAAATGCACGTGTGTTAAAAACGGACCTTGCAAAAAGGTATCGCCAAATTCTCAAAAAAATTAGGGCTTCTGAATTATCTCGAAAGAATAAGGTCCAGGCGACCAATGTGCTGGCCGTTTCTACACTGCTCTACATGTTTGGTTCAGTAAAATAGAACGTCGATGAGTTAAAGCAACTCGACCGAAGCACACGCAAGATGATGACAATCCATCGAAGTCATCATCCTAGATCTTCCGTACCTCGATTATACCTCCCTCGAGATAAAGGGGGTGGAGGCTCGCAGAGCTTAGAGTCTCTTCATCGCAGAACGGTTCTGGCTACATCCTGCTCAGTTCTAAATAGCACAGATTCTCTTATGCGACTTGTACACCTCATGAATTCGTCAATGCTGCGGCGTTCCTATACAGTGCCGCAGATAGGGCGGCAGAGGAGCTTGGTCTCCCATTTGATTCCAGCGATACTACATATGGCCTTGTATCACTAACACCTTTGGTGCTCAAAAGTCGTGTACGGGAAGCAGAGCATACGCTTCTACTAAGAGAGCATGCTGACAAGCCTCTTCAAGGTAAATTCTATGGCATCATACGTAGAGAAGAGCTCTCAATGGTCTGTCCAACATGTTTCTCAAGTCTGCTGGATTAAAAGCGGATACTGAGGGATTTCTTTTTGCCTGTCAAGACGGCGTTATAGACACCTTGGTATACCGCGAGTGCATAGTGAAAGTACCTGTAGGCGATACCAATAGCCGAGCGTGCAAGCAAGAGCCAGAAACACTTGGACATGTTCTCAGTGTATGATCAAAATATGCACGCTACGGGTACATAGAGAGACACAATGCGGCTCTAAAAGTGTTATATTACCATCTTAGGCACTTCTATTGTGTTAATCTATTGCCCGTCTTGCCATACGCCCACGGGGAACTCAAGTCCGTTGTGGAGAATTATCAGTGTAAGATCTACTGGAATTTCTCATTCTCCACCACACAACGTATCAGTGCTACGAAGCCTGATATTTTCCTTCTAGATCTGAAGAGCAAGATCATTTACGTGATTGAATTCTCGGCACCAGCCGATGGTAATATCACGGCAAAGGAGGAAGAAAAACGGGCGAAATATCAAGCACTTCTTCTCGAGCTGATCAGGTTGTACCAAGGCTACAAAGTCCATCTTGTAGTTCTCATAATCGTCTGTCTTGGAGGTATGAATGCTACATTTATTAGCCAACTCAACAAGATTCCGGCTTGCCAGCGTCAGGTTCATTCCATGGCGAACCGGATGCAAAAGGCTGTTCTTCTGGGATCACTTCATCGGGTCCGTCAACACTGTTGCTCATAACATTCTACAAAGATTGGTTGCTCTAAAAAAGTATCCAGGGGTGAAACCTTCATCTCCAACTATTCCGTCTGCCGCGTATGGTCATCCGCGGCTAGAGACCTGACTCCAAGGAACAGTGTTGCTTGATGTTATCTCGCGTAAATTTCCCGTTCTTGCTTACCTTCTAGGACAAAAGGAGCCGAAGTATATGACGTACACGTTCCAGTTGCATCGGGATTGGTTGCTTTAAGGAACCATGATCGTAGCTTCCGGAGCCTACAACTTCTCACACATAATAATAAATAAATGAGCCTCGGTGGCTCAGTTGTTTAGACGCTCGGACTTCACCTTAGAGGTCCGGGGTTCGATCACTGAGCCGGTACCTCTTGAAATTTCTCTATGTACCTTCACCGAGGTTCTGGTGCTTCGGATCCCACCTTAAGCTGTAGGTCCCTCCATCATACACTTGACTGCAACCCAGTCCGTGAATGAAGGGGTAAAAACCAGGCTTTGCCCAATATGTCAGAGCACACGCTCTTATCGAATCACTAGATTGCATTATAATAATGCGTCCGTGACTGATAATATATACCGGGAGAGCCACGTGCATGCTATTTCAAAAAAAAATTGAAAGTCAAAAATTAAAAGTCAAAAACCAAAAGTGTGTTTATCACAGTCATCTGCCTGTGCGCGGCATGGCCTCAGAAGGCGATTTTAGCCGCTATCATTATTCACGCCCAGAAAACTCCGGACGATGCGGCATGTGATCAGCAATACTGCCTTCTGAATTAGATGTAGCGAATATTTCTGGATCTTCTCAGTATATCGGAGCCTAATGTTATTGTTGAGGAGGACGCTTATGTCTATCATTCTCACGTGTTGAGCACGTTTATATCTAACCACAGGACATCTGGGCGATTGTGTTTGACTAGGTGGTCAGTCAGAATAGTCCTGTCCCAGTAAAAGAGATTGTGTTCGTTCTCTAGTACTTTAACTGGGCTATACTTTTAGTAAGGCTCAAATCTCTCTTGTAAACCAGTTTTTAGAGCAATTTTTTGGTGAATGATCACAGCAACATCATTATGTCTGCGCGTGTATTCTGGCGAGGCAAGCGTCGCACAGCCATCAAAGATATGCTCGATGTTCTCATTGGGATCTCCACAAAGGCAGCCTCTGTCAATAACTACCTCCATACTGAGGATGTGTTTTTGGTATCTCCTCGTCTTGATTACCCAGTCCTGGATGGCCATGAGCAATCCCACCGTCTCCGGAATGAGGTCTTCCCGTCTTAACCAGAGGTTTCACTATCCACGCAAGGATGATCTAATGTTTGGGGTAGTTGCTTGTGCAGCCTTTTACCTCTCCCGTGTGCAGCTAGTTGTTCAGTGTTGAGATGTCCAATGTTCTGGAAATCAGTAGCTGCTAGTTTCAAGGGGGTATACAGGGCAACTCTACAGATGTAGTCGTAGAGTGATATGTTAGTCCTGTTTTGGAACTATTCGCGCAGTTACGTAACTTGAGAGTTACACAATCGACGAACATCCAATATCCCTCTGTCTCCAAGCTTGCCTGGTAGAACTATTCACTCTACAGTTGTCCTTTCATGGTGCATTCGGTGCTCAGACATTTTCACAAGGATCATTCTGTTAAGCCTCTCGAAGTCAGCCATAAACCAGGGGACCAAACCAAAGGAATATGTTAGGAAAGGTATGGCATAGGTGTTAATTGCCTTTTTAATTGCAGAGTGGAGCGGACCCCTCACCTGCAAAACGCCAAGGTACGTGTACGATTCTTCATCAGTCATCGCCTCAATCAGAGAGTGGTCGTCCAGTATCAATGAAGCATTTATCTCTCCACGGGACAAATGCAGCTTTCTGCATTCGTCCAAACCGACAGGGAACCTGATGTCACAGGAGAACTGCAGCTAGATGTTAAGTAGGCTGTTCAGTTTCAACTTAGAGCGTGCATAAACCTTTATGTTGTCCATGTACAGGAGGTGAGTGAGTTGAGACTCAGCCACTCCCACCTCAATTTTGAACCCACAGGACGTGTTATTATGAGTCCAACTTAATGGGTTAAATGCTAAACAAAACCATAGTGCGCTCAATGAATCACCTTGGAAGATTCCTCGTTGAATGGACAAGGACCGGGTATCCAGAAATCCAGAAATTGTATGACGTGCGGACAGATCTTATATGTCTTAAGGGCCTCAGGTAAATAATCGTGGGTATTGAGGGAAACACCTGTTGGTAATCAATGTAGGCCATGTGCAAATTGCGTTGGTGATGTTTCGCATGCAACACCACCACACTGTCAATCGAGACTTAGTCCTTGCAACCATGGGAGCCAGAAATTATAGCCGTGAGACACTTATAGAGGGTCGAGAGGCAGGCGATTGGTTGGTAATCACTAGAATTACCAGCATTTCCTAATGGCCTTAGCAACGGCGGGGTGCAAAACCTCTAAGTATTTGTACCAGACGCTGTGCACCCCATCCACACCCGGCGATTTCCCTTCTTAGCTTTCTTTAGAATACGAGTCACATCGGAGACTGAGATGGATAGACTTCATCACAGATAACCGTGCAACTTTGTTCTCATCTAGATGGAGCTGCGCCGTGTTGAGTGGACTTGACCTATAAATACCCCAGATGCTTGACCAATATCTGGCCATTTTCTCGAGCCTAGGTGGTTCACAATAATTTTGCGTCTTCTTTTTGCCATCAGCCAGGCCGTGATCGAATTTTTTTTTGTCTCAAAAAAGTCCTATCGTAATTCCCCCTCGCGGTGGCTCTCTTGAGTCGTTGCAGTCGCGCTGACCGGACCATGAGCCTCTGTTTATGATAGTCAATAACTTCGTCCAGGTTTATAGTTGTTCTTGAACTGATGTTTAGTGGGCGAAGGATCTCCTCCACGTGGCGAATCAGTCTCTGAGACCGATTTCCCTTTCGAAATTGGTACAAACGTCCCAGTTTTGCTCTTATTTGACTAATCTCGCCTTGAAGTCGAAACTTCCACCGAGGGTCTGACATCTTTCTTGGGGCATAGTTGTTAGTAGCCTGGCCTCTGAGTTTTTTGCTCATCATCCTGGCACACTCGACCAAAGCGCAATATGCAAGAGTCTGCACCTGCAGCAAGCTCATATCCTGCTGCAAGAACAGAGGCAGTATCTCTGTTCAAGCCGCCAACTAACCGGAGAAGGTCCTTGTTGACTCTAAATTTTGGCAGACCGTTCCTCATTGATGGTTCTTGATTTGCGAACTCTAGGATGGCATCAGTGAAGCATACTATGAGATGCAGGCTTTCCTGATCGTGCACTTCGATGAGTTCAGCCGGAGCAGGGGCAGCCTCCGGCGGCTGCAAGCATAACGACTGTCGACCATGAGAAAGTCGCCTTGCTACATCCACCAGATCCAGCCCCCGTTTGTCCATAGAGTCTCATGTCACGGGTATATGAACCTCTTCCACCAGCTCAGGAATCGAACCCCTTACCTTTCAGGTGAAGTCCGAGCGTCTAACGAACTGAGCCACCGAGCCTCTTTTTATTATTATTAAAGAGAAGTTGTAGGCTCCGGAAGCTACGATCATGGTTCCTTAAAGAAACCAATCCCAAAGCAACTGGAACGTGTACGTCATCCGCTTCTGATCCTTCTGTCCTAGAAGGTAAGCAAGAGCGGGAAATTTAGGCGAGATAACATCAAGCAACACTGTTCCTTGGAGGCAGGTCTCTAGCCGCGGATGACCTTAGGTGGAAGACGGAACAGTTGGAGATGAAGGTTTCACCTCTGGATACGTTTTTAGAGCTACCAATCTTTGTAGAATGTTATGAGGAACATTGTTCACGGACCAGATGAAGTGATCCCAGAAGAACAGCCTTTTGCATCTGGTTCGCGATGGAATGAGCCTGACGCTGGCAAGCCGGAACCTTATTGAGTTGGCTAATAAATGAAGCTTTCATACCTCCAAGACAGCCGATTATGAGAACTACAAGTTGGACTTTGTAGCCTTGGTACAGCCTGCTCAGCTCGAAAAGAAGTGCTTGATATTTCGCCCGTTTTTCTTCCTCCTTTGCCGTGATATTACCCTCGGCTGTTGCCGAGAATTCAATCACGTAAATGATCTTGTTCTTCAGATCTTGGAGCACAATATCAGGCTTCGTAGCACTGATACGTCGAGTGGTGGAGAATGAGAAATTCCAGTAGATCTTACACTGATAATTCTCCACAACGGGCTCGACTTCCCCCTGGGCGTATGGCAAGACGGGATCGATTATTATTATTTTTTTGCAATATTATTCTCGGGTGAACCCGGGTTTTCATCATAGTTGTAGGTACATAGTTGTAGGTACAAAATTAGGAGCATAGTGTAGTTTGGAGCTCGTATTTTATCGCTGTTATCCATACACCGCGGCCACAATCGTTGGAGGTGTCAACAGTCGCCTCTGGATGCTTTCTTAGAGCTACCATCTGCCACTCCACAGGTTTTTAGTCACTTGCTTCCTGATGGTCTAGAAAATTTCTCACAATGCGACAGGCGTTTAATAAAACTGCCTTCTGAGCTGCTGCCAGTACCCTACTGAATCCTAAATGTTCAAAATGTGCAGTGCATCTTGCGTGCACATTGCCTGTAGCCGAAATCACAATAGGATGAATAGATGCATGTTTCACATTCCTCCATATTGTCTTCACTTCATGCCTTAGCTCGCTATACTTATGAATCTTGGTTGTATAGGTTGCCTGCAAATTCCGATTAAGTGGACAAGCAATGTCGATGATGTAGACTCTTCCACCTTTTTTTCTCGCATCACGATGTCGGGTCGATTGGCTCGGATGTAATGATCAGTTTGGATTGTATCATCCCAATATAAGATGTAATCTACGTTTTCTAAAATGGGTATTGGAATGTATCTATAGAAAGGCATCCATTCTGTTAAGAATCTTAGGTTTTGGGCAAGTTGTTGATTTATTATGCCCGCCACATCATTATACCTGTGCGTATATTCTCTTTGAGCCATTACGCGACAACCAGCAATAATGTGCTCGATGGATTCGTTGGTATCTCCACATAATCCGCACTTGGTCAACCGCGTCTTAATGTAACACGTGTTTGCGATAATTTCTGGTGTTGACAACCCGGTCCTGAATCGCAACGACGAATCCTTCCGTTTCTAGATACAGGACGCCCTTTCTCAGCCAAATATTGGATGCCTCACTGTCCACTTCGTACTGATTTTGGGATGTTCGCCGTGGATGGCTTTCTGTATCCATTGCGTTTCTAATTTCTCTATGGTTTCTACCCGGATATTCAAGGCCTCCTCCGAGGACAAATTCAAGGGCGTGTAGTTAAGATTCGCCTTGCAGCTCGTGTTGTAAAGCATAACATCTCGCTTGCTATTAAAATAGTCTCGCAACTGTATAAGTTGTGACTCACAATTTATCTTAGAGGGGGCCCCTGCCCCCTCTATGTCGTGGTAGAACTACCCTTTCAATTGCCGAATTACTGTGGTGCATTCGGTGTTTCGTTATTTCTACGCGGATGATTCTGTTTAATCGTTCGAGGTCGGCATTCGACCATTTGATGAGCCCAAAGGAGTACGTGAGGACAGGGATGGCATAGGTGTTGATTGCCCTGATCTTGTTTGCCGAGTTCAGAGAACTCTTCAGAACCAATCTGAGTCTTGCAGTGAAGGCAGTCGTTAGGTTTTGCTTAACTATCGTATGCTGAATACCCTTAGATTCAAGAATACCCAGGTCTATATTACCCAGTCTATAATACCCTCGCTATTGTTTACTCGGCACCCATGAGACATGCTATTTAGTGTTTTGCTTAGTGGGTTCAACGCTAAAAAGAACCATAAGGCACTGAAGGAGTCTCCTTGGAATATACCCGTCGTAATGCGTATTGATATAGTTATCCTCGGTTGTCCATGATCAAAATACTTGATTCTTTTACCGCAAAGCATCATCGCATGACTTAGGAAGTCAATGATGCGTGGGCAAATTTTGTATACTTTTAAGACTTCAAGCAAATAGTCATGTGGTACGGAAGGAAACGCTTGCTGGTAGTCAAAGTATGCGATGTGCAAGTTTCTTTGATATTTAAGAGCTTGCGTCATGGCAAGAGCGTCTATGGTGACTAAATCTTTACTGCCTCGCGAGTTTTTACAACATCCTTTTTGTTCTTCTGTAAGGATACGATTGTCGTCGCAGTAAGAATATACATTATCTGCTACGATAGCTGTAAGACATTTATATATTGTTGGAAGACAGGCTATCGGTCGAAATTCAGATGGATTTTGAGCTGTGATGTTAGTCAGCTCCAATTGAAGGTTATTGATTGCTCTTGCTTTCTCTAGTTGGAACCAAACAGTCTCCAAATTGCTTTCGTTAGTTTTTCCCCAAACATCCGACCAATAGTTAGTCAGGTCTTCCAATTGAGGGACTTCGGTGTCTTGTTGGTTATTTTGCTTTGTACTCAGTTCACGATAAAACCTTCTTTCATCTGCCGGAAAGGTTCGATTTTGTTGCCTTCTTGCACTACTTTTCTTTTACCGACGCAGTCTAGCAGTAAAAACATCAGGTCTCAGCCGTTGGGAGTCTACAATCTCATCCAATATTGCTGGTGTCAATGTCTCGATATACGAGGGTGGATGATTTTAATAACATGGTGTATCAGCTTTCTGGTTCAATTTCCTTTGTTATATTGAGTCAGTCGACCCAATTTGCACCTTACTTTGCTGACATCCATATCCAACCTGATCTTCCATGGTGGATCTCGCTCCCGTCCTTGGGCAAAGGCTGCATTTATAGGCCTAGTTCTGCGGCCCAACGTTCTATCGGTTGCTACAGCTGCACAGTATACAAGAGCTTGCACCTCTAAAGCATTTTGTGTCGCGTTCAAATGCATAGGTAAAACCTTGCAGTTCAGGTGTTCTATTAGTGCCCGCAGATCATTTGTGACGTTCATCTTGGGCAGTGAATGCCTTTGTGTTGGTCCTACATGCCTGAACTCTAGTAAAGCATGACCAAAATACCTTTCAAGGTGCTGTAGTTTTTCTGTGACTTCGCTGTTCAGACCATCGTTTAATGTCTGGCATGGGAAACCCTCTCAGTAGCAATGCTACGGCCAACATAGCCGTCAAATTCATGAGCATGGTGTAGTTTGCAGTTTGTTTTTACCGCTGTTATCCTTACACGACGGCCGTGAGTGTTGGAGGTGACAACAGTCACCTGAATTTTTTTTTTAAAGTTTGTTCTCGGGTGAACCCGGTTTTTCATCATAGTCACGGACTGAGTCAAGTGACTGATGCATAAGGATGTTAGAAGTTAATATAATACGATGTTTGAAATCTTCAGCGCTGATGTTGTAGGTACAAAATTAGGAGCATGGTTTAGTTTGCAGTTTGTCTTTACCGCTGTTATCCTTACACAGCGGCCGTGAGTGTTGGAGGTGACAACAGTCACCTCTGGATGCTTTCTTGGAGCTGCCATGTACCTGAATTAAAAAATGAAGAAACTCATTTTTCTCTCAGGCTTAAGATGGTTACAGCCTAATATGTCGAAGGCATTTTTGATTAGAGTTGGATTTTTTGTTTGTTTGAATATTATGCACGGGGTTGTCCCGGTATATATTATCAGTCACGGACGCATTATTATAATGCAATTAAGTGATTGGAAATACTTTTAAAGAATTCGATGTTCTCAGAAAGCTTATTCAGATAACTAAAAATAAAACAAGGTATATTTTAAGAAAAACGAAGCATCTTCAAAAGAATTCAAAAGATTAAATGTGAATTCTCAGAAATCCAGAGAATTCGGCAGAATTCAAAAGACTTGAAGAAGTTTACAATATTTAAACCTGTACTTTATTTTAATTCAAAGATTTCCACAGAATTCTGCAGAATTAAAAAATACATGTGGATCCTTATTCAGATGTAGTCAACCCGTTGATCAAAATTAATGAATTTGGGAATAGCTTAAGATAATATCATGAGTGGGCAGGATAGGCAGGATAAAGTTCCTGGTGATTTTAGATTAACGGTGCCCTCGTCTTAAGATGATAATTTTATGTGTGTGGTATGCAAGGAGAAAGTAGTCAAATACAAAGTTTTCCGGCCAGGTTGCCAAGCTCCCTATCATCTAGGATGTGTTAGAAAAATGACAGTGATACCAGATGTCGGCTAAAAGGAATTCTGTGATCCCTCCTCCTGTCCTTGATCTCTTGATCTGCAGGCTTTAATTCGTGCTGAATTGGCTTTCATGTGAGAATCCATGTCAACTGATTTGGGGAAGGTCAAAAATGCTGTTTCTGACTCATGGCAGGATCTTAAAGCTTTCAATACCGGGCACTTAGATTGCGAATCCATCATTGGCCCACCCCGATAAAATTATGTTTGATAAGTTTAACACCTGGCGAATCGGGAAATTTTCTGAGACACTTCCAAAGCCTAGGCCTGCCAAAGTAATGCTCACAACACAACACTCTGCTTTGCGAGTTCAGAAAGCTTTTGTGGACATGAGACTGTTCCAGCAAATACCGGCTCAGGTTAAGGACCTGAGTGTCCTAATTGACTAGACGCAATTACAGCAAGATGAGTACAGAGGGGCCAAGATGGTATTCGACGCCAGAATTAGCACCGGAGAAACTAATCTACGCATGCAGAATCGGTGAGGCATTCCAACGGTCGTCAAGAATGCTCCATCAAATTCGAACGCCAACCTACGGCAAGGCAACATTTAAATCAGGTTCATATGTTTGACCCTAACCTTAAATCTATTCACCGTACAGGGCTTCTAGCGCCCTGCCTGAATCGAGCCCCCCGAGGCTTAATTTTGAAAAATCTAGCCTCTCCGCGTTGTATGTAATCCTCGCTGATATCGGTCTTTCTCAAAGGTGTTTTATTCTAGTTCATTAGGAACTGCTTTCCCCTCTTCTAATCTAAGAACTCGCGGCATATTAAATACCCACCTTGGTTATCGCAATCTCTTATAAATGACATATTCATCAAAGATAACCTGTTGAAAAGCAGTAAGTATGGGTACTCGGCTTCGAAAACATCAGTGGCATTGAGAAGGATATTAAAGTCAACACAAAAGCTTTCTGGATATTAGAGAAGAACAATAACACTAGCACTAGACAAATAATGATTACATATGTATAGTTGCTGATGCGTTTCCTAGTGCATTTCAGGTCTCCAATGTACTTGAAGAAGCCCCATACGTCCCTTTAGTTTTCGATTTTTATTGTCGAAACTCTTTCTTTTTATCAAAAACTGGAGTAGCCTCTGCAGCCAATACTCTCAAAGCTTCAGGAACAGCAGACGTTGACCAGATCTGTAGTTTTTTTGGCAAAGGTTGCGCTGCTGTGTTATCAAAACCGCTGACAATGATTTTTAACATCGCTATCAACACAGGGTTGTTTCCATCGCCTGGAAGACTGCCCAGATCGTTCCTGTCTTTGAAGCTGGTGACAGCTATCTATCGTCCTGTGTTCATAATTTCTAACCTTGCAAAAGTTTTGTAAGTTCTCAATAGCCCCCTTAATCCGTTAATTTTAGCATGCTTATTTAATAGAAGTTAATATGTTGAACAAAGTTGATCATATTTATTTGCAATAATGTATGAAGCATCTAGACTTACTGAAATTATTTGTGCTATGCTTACCGAATTTCGGTGAACCTAGCCTACATCTCATTTTTTTCTGTGCACCGAATTCCGGTTAGCCAATATTTTATATCGAACATGTTTAAGTATAAGAATTCATTTTTTGCGAAGTTATTTTATGGTTTGATCAAACTCGAGCCCACCCAAAAATTAATTCGTTTCTTTTGAATGCTCGAAGTTAGGTGAAGTTGACACCGTAGGAGAAATCGAGGGGCTATATGCACTGAGTATTCAGGGAAACAGATAGTCGATGTCTATACTGCTATTGCTTGCCAGGGTCGCACGCTCACTTGCACCTAGCTGTTCATGTACGTGCAATTTAAATGCCCTGTGATACGTAAAATAATTAATAAGTCATTAATGTAATGATTAGAAAAGAAAAGTAAAATAATATAAGAGGTTAGAGTTAATTGAAAAAAAAATCACGTGCGTCCTAAACTATGACCCAAGACAGATTTATGTGTAAACATCTTCGGTAAACGTTGACTGAAATTGAATTCTTACATAAAGCAAATAATGACTCACGCACATGTGGGAGTATAAAAATGTATTTTCTCTTATATATAATGTCGTGCAAAAATATTTCGGACAATAGAAAATTCATTGGAGATCTTGATGGCAGATGGAGGTTATGTGTCATCTGTATATATCTGTATTCCTTGCCGGATTTTAATTTTCTCTTCCGGCAGATTCTCCCGGATTTTAATTTTCTCGTCCGGAAAATTTTTAATATCATCATTTTCCGTCAATTATCACGAATTTCAAAAATTTCCACAACTTTCATAAATTTCCATAAACTTAATACATTTCAACAACTTTTATAAATTTTAACAAATTTCATAATTTTTCCAAAAATCTCATAAATTCCCACGATAATGATAAATTTCCATTAGTTTAGAAATTATGGTAATTCATCAAACTTTTCATACATTTTCAAAATTAAAGGGAAATGGCTAACTCCCCAATGCAAATAATTATGCGGTTACGACACAAGTATCGCGCAGTGCCACCCACAATAGGCCTCTCTCGGATGGAGGCCATGGTTCAGTTGGGAGTGGCAATAGGAACGAACCGAGGCGACGACCAGGCAATGACCCCGGACAAACGCGAGAACATCGATTTAAATGGTTGGACCAACTCAGGAGGGACCTTCTTATCTGTTGGCAAAGAAGCTCACCGGCGCGGGGAGGATTCATGAAGAGGTTACATGACCGTTGGGGCAATATGCACGAACCATGAGCTTCTTATCAAGCTCCTTGAGTGCATAAGAGGGGGGTCTTTCAAGGAGACTCTCTAAGTCCGATACTTTTCTGCATCTCCCTCTTGCCTCTATCTATTGTGCTCCGAGGCAAAAGCTCTGGATACCTATGTGGCCCGCCGAACAGAAGAGAATATAAGGTCAACCACCTTTTATACATGGACGACCTTAAACTCTTTGCTTCCTCAAAAAAGGACCTCAACATCCTTGTAGATGCGGTAAATAGGTATTCTAAAGCGATTGGCATGAGCTTCGGACTGGACAAGTGTGCCTGCGTCCACCTAAACCAAGGAAGACTAGAAACTACATCATCCAGTGACGATCAGGATGTTCAACTCATAGCCGGAAATACCATTCAACATCTTGGTATTGGAGAAACATATACATATCTTGGAATACCGCAAGCGGAAACCCAAAATGTGCATAACTTGAAAACGGCCCTTGAAAAAAGGTATCGCCAAATTCTCAGAAAAATTTGGGCTTCCGAATTATCTGGAAAGAATAAGATCCAGGCGACCAATATGCTGGCCGTTCCTATACTGCTCTACACGTTTGGTGCAGTAAAATGGAACGTCGATGAGTTAAAACAACTTGATCGAAGCACACGCAAGATGATGAAAATACAACGAAGTCTTCATCCTAGATCTTCCGTACCTCGAATATATCTCCCTCGCGATATAGGGGGTAGAGGATTGCTAAGCTTAGAGTGTCTTCATCGAAGAACGGTTCTTCTAAAAAGCACGGATTCCCTTATGCGACTCGTACATCAACATGAAGTCGCCAATGCTGCGGTGTTTCTATACCATGCAGCAGATAGGGCCGCAGAGGAGCTTGACCTCCCATTTAATTCCAGCGGCATTACACATGGCCTAGCATCACTAACACCTCTGGTGCTCAAAAGTCGTATACAGGAAGCAGAACATACGCTCTTACTAAGAGAACATGCTGAGAAACCCCTCCATGGTAAGTTCTACGGCATCCTACGTAGAGAAGAGCTCTCGGTGGGTCTGTCCAACATGTTTCTCAAGTCTGCTGGATTGAGATCGGAGACCGAGGGATTTCTTTTTGCCTGTCAAGACGGCATCATAGACACCTTAGTTTACCGCGAGCGCATAATGAATTTACCTGCACGCGATACCAACTGCCGAGCGTGCAAGCAAGAGCCCGAAACACTTGGACATGTTCTCAGTGGATGCTCTAAATATGCACGCTGCGTGTACATAGAGAGACACAATGCAGCTCTAAAAGTGATATATTACCATCTTAGGCATTTCTATGGTGTTGATCTATTGCCCGTCTTGCCATACGCCCAGGGGGAACTCGAGTCAGTTGTGGAGAATGATCAGTGTAAGATCTACTGGAATTTTTCATTCTCCACCACTCGACGTATCAGTGCTACGAAGCCTGACATTGTCCTCCAAGATCTGAAGAACAAGATCATTTACGTGATTGAATTCTCGGCACCAGCCGATGGTAATATCACGGCAAAGGAGGGAGAAAAACGGGCGAAATATCAAGCACTTCTTTTCGAGCTGAGTAGGCTGTACCAAGGCTACAAAGTCCATCTTATAATTCTCATAATCGGCTGCCTTGGAGGTATGAAAGCTTCATTTATTAGCCAACTCAACAAGATTCCGGCTTGCCAGCGTCATGCTCATATCATCGCGAACCGGATGCAAAAGGCTGTTCTCCTGGGATCACTCCATCTGGTCCGTCAACACTGTTCCTCTTAAATTCTACAAAGATTGGTAGCTCTAAAAAAGTATCCAGAGGTGAAACTTCATCTCCAACTGTCTTGTCTGCCGCGTAAGGTTATCCGCGGCTAGAGACCTGACTGCAAGGAACAGTGTTGCCCGATGTTATCACGCGTAAATTTCCCGCTCTTGCTTACCTTCTAGGACAGAAGGAGCAGAAGCGGATGACGTACACGTTCCAGTAGCTTTGGGATTGGTTTCTTTAAGGAATCATGATCGAAGCTTCCGGAGCCTACAACTTCTCATAATAATAAGTTTTAGGTGGCTTCAAGAGCCTCGGTGGCTCAGTTGGTTAGACGCTCAGACTTCACCTCAGAGGTCCGGGGTTCGATCCCTGAGCCGGTACCTCTTGAAATTTTTCTATGTACCTTTACCGAGGTTCTGGTGGTTCGGAACCCACCTTAAGCTGTAGGTCCGCCCATCATGCACTTGACTGCAACTCAGTCCGTGAAGGATGGGGTAAAAACCAGGCTTTGCCCAATATGTCAGGGCACACGCTCTTATCAGGTCACTTGATTGCATTATAATAATGCGTCCGTGACTGATAATATATACCGGGAAAACCCCGTGCATAATATTTAAACAGACAACAAATCCAACTCTAACCAGGAATGCCTTCGACATATTGGGCAATAACCATCTTAAGCCTGAGAGAAAAATGAGCTTCCTCATTTTATAAGTTTTAGGTGGCTCAGTTGGTTAGACGCTCGGATTTCACCTCAGAGGTCCAGGGTTCGATCCCTGAGCCGGTACCTCTTGAAATTTTTCGATGTACCTTTACCGAGGTTCTGGTGGTTCGGAACCCACCTGAAGCTGTAGATCCCCCCATCATGCACTTGACTGCAACCCAGTCCGTGAATCATGGGGTAAAAACCAGGCTTTGCCCAATATGTCAAGGCACACGCTCTTATCAGATCACTTGATTGCATTATAATAATGCATCCGTGACTGATAATATACCGGGACAACCCCGTGCATAATATTCAAACAAACAAAAAATCCAACTCCAACCAAAAATGCCTTCGACATATTGGGTAATAACCATCTTAAGCCTGAGAGAAAAAAAAATGAGTTTCCTTATTTTTTTATAAAAGAGCCCTACCGAAGGTGTTCTCGCGTTGTCGTCGCGGTAGGGCTTGAGCTTTCCTCTCATGAATTTGAAGGCTATGTTGGCCGTAGCATAGCTACTGACAGGGTTTCCCATGCCAGACAGGAAGAAAACGAAGAGGAAAGTCACTAAGAGGAACACCAAAACCCATAAATGATAATGGAGAGTATTTTAAAAATTTTGAAACGCTTGTCGCTACCCGAGAATCGTCGGGGCGCCCCTGGAGCCACCGCTGGGGGCCACAGCATGCGGGACGGTGGTGATGGTGAGCTGCGAGATGGTCAGGCAGATCTCACTAATCAAACAGCTGGCCAGCAAGAACATCTGCGACATACGGTAAGCAGTAAAACATCAACTGCGTCTGCTGAGGATGCTTTGGTTAGCGTTAGCTATTTGCAGCCAACAACTTCAACAGAAATACCGTGGGAGAGCATCAAGTGGGATACCACAATGAATGAGGAATTGATGCGTCTCTATTATGAAAGTGCGAAGTTTGAAACATCACGCAAAAAAGGACAGAATTTCAGAACGAAATTTGCCGCAAAGTATCCTCAAATAGAGAAAGTCGCATTGAGAGATCTTATCGCTAAGGTGAAGGACATCAAGACTAATCTACTCATCTCAGAAGATCGAGCAATGGAAATTAAACTGCAGGGTGATTTGGAGTGGAAGAACAACGGCAATGAACAGCAGTTGGAGGAAGCCGCGTCACACGAACAAGCAGTGGCAATTGATGTTCTTCCTCAACCTGGTGATGATCCAGCACCACCACATCCTCCGGAGGTAAATGGCCTAATACAACCAGTGCCAGAAGCCGAAGTTCAACAACCAAGGAAGCGATTAAAATGAACATACCATATGAACAGAGATGTGATGCGCTTTTATTTTTTGGCAAAGAAAAGTGGGCAAAGTGTAAGGAGAGAAGATCATCGTCTCTTCTTACTCAAGTACTCAGGGCTAGCCACAGGAATAAATAAGCAGAATCTAGCAGATCAAAAACGCTCGATATCTGTAAACAAATTGCTTTGGGCTGTTGAAATAGCTGCCATCGAAATGGAAGTGGAACAGCAGCTTCCTATTGATGAACTTTCATTGGAAGATGTGGAAAACGAAAACTTGATTGCAGCTGAAGACATAGGTGCTAGGGATAATGAACATCAAGTACCGGATGGACTAGAACCACATCCGGATATCATAAACGATGATATAAACAGCGAAGTCTCAGAAAATCTACAGCACCTTGAAAGGAATTTTGGTCATGCTCTACTAGAGTTCAGACATGTAGAACCAACACAAAGGCATTCACTGCCCAAGATGAACATCACAAATGATCTGCGTGCACTAATAGAACACCTAAGCAGCAAGGTTTTACCTATGCATTTGAGCGCAACACAAAATGCGTTAGAGGTGCAAACTCTTGTATATTGTGCAGCTGTGGCTACCGTTAGAACGTTGGGCCACAGAACAAGGCCTATAAATGCAGTCTTCGCCCCAAGACAGGAGCGAGATCCGCCATTGAAGATCAGGTTGGATATGGATGTCAGCAAAGTAAGGTGCAAATTGGGTCGACTGACTCAATATAAAAAAGGAAATCGAACCAGAAAGCTGATACACCATGTTATTAAAATCATCCACCCTCGGTACATCGATACATTGACACCAGCAATATTGGATGCGATTATAGACTCCCAGCGGCAGAGACTTGATGTTCTTACTGCTAGACTGCGTCAGTACAAGAAAAGTAGTGCAAGAATGCAACAAAATCGAACCTTTCAGGCAGATGAAAGAAGGTTCTATCGTGAACTGAGTGTAAAGCAAAATAACCAACAAGACACCGAAGTCCCTCATTTGGAAGAGATTACTAACTATTGGTCAGATGTTTGGGGAAAAACTAACAGAAGCAATTTGGACACTGCGTGGTTTCCACTAGAGAAAGAAAAAGCAAGCGATAACCCTGAAATGGAGCTGACGAACATCACAGCTTTAGATGCTTCAGCGGTTTTGAAAAAAGCATGTAACTGGAAAGCTCCAGGTCTGGACATGGTGAACAATTTCTGGTACAAGTACCTGACTAGTGTGCATCCTGCGTTGGAACGGTGCTTTCAGAAGATCATCGAACATCCAGATCTGATGCCAGGCCTTATGCTGCAGGGTACTACGTATATGTTGCCTAAAAAACCAGACGCTGAAAATCCATCTGAATTTCGACCGATAGCCTGTCTTCCAACAATATATAAATGTCTTACAGCTATCATAGCAGATAAGGTATATTCTCACTGTGACGAGAATGACATCCTTACAGAAGAACAAAAAGGATGTTGTAAAAACTCCAGAGGCAGTCAAGATCTAGGATAAATAGATCCATACGCATTACGACGGGTATATTCCAAGGAGACTCCTTCAGTACATTATGGTTCTGTTTAGTGTTGAACCCACTGAGCAAAACTTTAAATAGCATGTCTTTTGGGTCCCGAGTAAATGATAATGAGCATGGTCATCAAGTGACCCATCTTCTATACATGGATGACCTGAAGCTATACGCTAGTTCGGACGAGAAACTGCAGCAAGTGATTGATGTTACAAAGCAGTTTTCCAATGATATCAGCATGGAGTTTGGACTAGATAAATGCCGAACAGTGCATTTAACCAGAGGAGAATTAGGGACCGCAGAGATAGAGAACGATTTCCGGAATGACATCGAGGCAATGGCTGAGGGCGAGTCATATAAATACCTGGGTATTCTCGAATCTAAGGGTATTCAGCATGCGATAGTTCAGAAAAGCCTAACGACTGCCTCCACGAAAAGACTCCGATTGGTTCTGAAGAGTTCTCTTAACTCGGCAAACAAGATCAGGGCAATCAACATCTATGCCATCCCTGTTCTCACGTACTCCTTTGGGCTCATCAAATGGTCGAACACTGACCTCGAACGATGAAACAGAATCATCCGCGTAGAAATGACGAAACACCGAATGCACCACAGTAATTCGGCGATTGAAAGGGTAGTTCTACCACGACATAGAGGGGGCAGGGGCATTGTAGATGTCAGAAAACTGTGTGAGTCACAAGTTATACAGTTGCGAGACTATTTTAACAGCAAGCAAGATGTTACGCTTTACAACACCATCTGTAAAGCGGATCTTGACTACACGCCCTTGAATTTGTCCTCAGAGGAGGCCTTGAATATCAGAGCAGAAACCATAGAGGAATTAGAAACGCAATGGAGACAGAAAGCCATCCACGGCGAACACCCCAAAACGCTAGATCAATATGAAGTGGATAGTGAGGCATCCAATATTTGGCTGAGAAAGGGACTCCTGTATCCAGAAAGGAAGGATTCGTCATTGCGATTCCGGATAGAGTTGTCAGCACCAGGAATTATCGCAAACAAGTGTTACATCAAGACGTGGTTGACCGGTGCCGATTATGTGGAGATACCAACGAATCCATCGAGCACATTATTGATGGTTGTCGCGTAATGACTCAAACAGAATATACGCACAGACATAATGATGTGACGGGCATTATACATCAACAACTTGCCCTAAACCTAGGACTCTTAACAGAATGGATGCCTTTCTATAGATACATTCCAATGTCTGTTTTAGAAAATGAAGGTTATATCTTATATTGGGATGTAACTATCCAGACGGATCTTTACATCCGAGCCAGTCGACCTGACATCGTGATTAGAGAGAAAAAAGTTGGAAGAGTCTACATCATCGACATTGCTTGTCCGCTTAACCGAAATTTGCAGGCAACCTATACAACCAAGATTCATAAGTATAGCGAGCTAAGGCATGAAGTTAAGGCAATATGTAGGAATGTGAAACATGCATCTATTCATCTTATTGTGATTTCGGCTACAGGCAATGTGCACGCAAGATGCACTGAACATCTTGAACATTTAGGAGTCAGTAGAGTACTGTCGGCAGCTCTAAAGGCGGTTTTATTAAACACTTGTCGCATTGTAAGAAACTTCCTAGACCATCGGGAAGCAAGTGACTAAGAACCTATGGCGTGATACATAGTAGCTCTAAGAAAGCATCCAGAGGCGACTGGTGTCACCTTCAACACTCACGGCCGCTGTTTAAGGATAACAGCGGCAAAGCCAAACTCCAAACTACACCATGCTTCTAATTTTGTACCTACAACATCATCGTAAATGATTTCGAACAACGTATTGAAATAACTTATAACATCCTCATCTCATGAGTCGCTTGACTTAGTCCGTGGCTATGACGAAAAACCGGGTTCACCCGAGAAAAAGTTTAAAAAAAATAATAATGATGGGTGGAAATATATTATAATTTGATGAAATTTTAGATATTCATGGCAATGGAACGGTAACTTTTGCAACCAGTAACTGGGGTGCCTTCCCGCCCCTGACGAGACGTTCAAAAGGGCTAGGGGTTTAAACCAATAATATTTCTGTAACCAGTCACAGGGGTGCCTTCCGCCCCCCCCCCCCCCCCAACGGGACGTTGGAATGGGGTAGGGGTTTGACCAACATTATTTCTATAACACGTCACAGGGGTGCCTTACCGGAAGAGAAAATTAAGATCCGGCAAAATATGTCGGAAGACAAAATTAAAAACCGGCAAAATATACAGGATCCGTATACACTAAAAAAATATCATTCTTAAACAAATAATTATTGTTTGAATAACAAAAACTTATTTACAAAATACTTGGAAACTCGTCCCTTATTAATTAAAAATAATTCTTGTGAAGAAAATCCGAAGAACACCGTTTTTAGTATGAATTTAATAGAGAACTGCTGTTTTGCATTTTTTGGGGTCACTTTCCAAGCATAATAACAATTCACAAAAATTTTATAACAAGTAGCTCTTTTTTCCATTTTATTCTAAATCAAGCTTTCCCCATTTAAACCCCATGTTAATTTCAAAGGCTCGGTGGTACGGGTTAACTTCGTCAAAAAAAAAAGAAAACAAGAAAAATGTTAAGTTGATAAACTGTAAATATAAATTAAGTATTTATTTTTAAAATTGAACTGCAGTACGACTCTTAGCAATAGAATTATAATAAAATTGATTTTATAAGACGATTCTGAATCTGTTTTGTTTGTAACATCGTTTTCATGTTACTCGAAACAAATTTTGTTTTATCTTCGTTATCATTTGTTATTTGTTATTTTATATATTTATTTGTTATAACATGTTTGGGCGGGAAGGCACCCCAGTTACTGGTTACAAAAGTTACCGTTCTATTGCCATGAATTTCTAAAATTTCCTTAAATTGAGGTGACGGATGCAACAACTCGCTAAGCGCTCGAAACCGCGTAGAACTATTGACCACACGGCAAAATCGATCGATGAAAAAAAAAGTGGCCGAAACGCAAAACAAAATATACAATCGTATTCACATTGACGCGACCGACAAATTTTTTCATCAAACTTTTTCATTCGACAATTATTACTCAAGATAAACAAGAAAAACTTACAAAATTTTTTGATCGAAAATCGACGTTTTATAAAACATAGCTCACGATTATTCGGCTGTTTGTTGATAAAAATGCTTAAAAATTGTATGTCGTACTCTCAATACATACTCGATGACTATAAGCAACGCACTTTGTTTAAAAATGTAATACGTTTGTTTTTGTTTAATAACAAATTAATTCCGATCGAAAACCGCGTTTTGCCAACTTCGACCAGTGGGCAGGTCATCGAAAAAATGCTAGCTGAAATAACTTATCACGAGAAGGTTGTTCACTAGACTTTGGGAAAGTTTTTCTGAAAATTTGAAGAAAATCGGTTGAAAATTGTGGAAATGGCAGCGAGTTGAAGTCAACTCACAGGTTCTAATAACTATGCCCTGTTGATCGCAATTCGCGAAACACCGCATGAAGTAACTAAGGCCGATAATCAGAGCGCTCCAGCGGCAGCGTGTGTCGCGTCAATGTGAATACGAATGTATATTTTCGATCGATTTTGCCGTGTGGTCAATACTTCTACGCGGTTTCGAGCGCTTAGCGAGTTGCTGCAACCGTCACCTCAATTGTAATATATTTCCACCCATCATTATACTCTTTTGTACCTACAACATCAAAAAGATGTTAAAGTTCATAACAAATAACAAGTTTAACAACATGTTTATAACATTGTTATGATCGTTTGTTTATAATTAAATAATTTATAGATTTTTACGTTAAAAATTGAACTATTTCAATTTGAATGCCTTACGTAATTAATTAAATGTATGCATCCGATTGAAACTTTAAAATCTTTTTTTTAATTTTCAAAAACATTTTAATTAATGTATTCATAATTTTAAAGTTTTCATTGTTTCATTTTTTTTCATTTTTCATTTGTAAATGACATTTTTCACCTAAGATTTTCAAGAAACAACTTATAATCACTAAATTGTACTGTTTTTAAGTTAAAATTGTTCAAAGTATGCTTTGACGAAGTTCGGAACAAGGAGACGAGAGGAAATTTGGGAAACTCGAAATGGGAGGAAGAAAGGACAAAAATGAGGAGGGTTTGTGAGATACAAGAAGGGGTTCTGGATTGGCAGAACATAGAATTAGAGCTATTAGTAAGACAAGGAGAAGAGAGATGGAGAAAGATTATGGATTCTAGGTACAATAGATGGTATATGATGGTCAAAGAGTTGACGGAACCAGAATATTTGCAAAAGATGAAAAAGGAAGACAAATGGAATAGGGTGGTACGGTTTAGAATGGGGGAAGAAGTGAGAGCTTGTATATATTGGTTGGATGAAGAGGACAATCTGTGCAGAGTATGTGGATACGAAGTGGAGTCATGGGCACATGTGTTAGAGAGGTGTACAAGAGAGGAAGATGGACAGTTGAGTGGATGAAAAAACTGGAAGAATTAAGAGAAAGCAAGGGATCAGGGCAGAGCCAAACGGTAATCCTGTTTAAAGGAAAGTAACCAGTAAAAAAATGTTAAATTTTAAATCGGTGAAAATCAGGGTGTCTAGCGGACCGGGAAACCGGGAAAAACCCTGGAATTTTATTGGACCTTGAAAAAACCGGGAAAACCCCGGGAATTTTGCTTATGACCGGGAATTTTTTGTATTTGATCGAAAAATCGACTTTTTTCTACTTAATTTTCTTTTTATTCCATTTCCACTTTATCTACGGTCGCAAGGTTCCTTCTTATGCTTATCCTAAGTACCTATTTATGTAATTTTTGACATTCTCATCCTAATGAGAAGGAATTGGTTTTATGTAAAATTTGTCTTAGTCGGGTTTCATCAAATACGTTTTGAGACCCACTAAGTCAGAAAAAACGATTTTCACGAAGGTAAAATCTGTCTGTAGTCTGTCTGTATTCTGTAGTCTGTCTGCAGTCTGTGAACACTTTTTTAAGACCTAAAAGAAAAAGACAAGTTCGTCAGTCAGCTATTTTGGATCAAAATTCAAAAAGTTATAGATTTTCAAACTTTTTGAGACCATTTTTTTAAGAGCTGAAAATTCTATGTACCTACAAGATTATCAGAACAACTTTTTGAATTTTCTTCAAAATATCGAACATTCAAATTGTATGCTCGAGCAGCGGGCAGATTTTTTCTATGTATATTATGTTGAAATTCCTATTTGTATGTACACATGGACTTCAAAAAGTCACAAAAAGACATCTAAAATTTGGTCGGGGGAAAAATATTTGACCGGGAAAAACCCGGGAATTTCAAATTGGCTGATCACTAGACACCCTGAAAATGCATTTGATGGTAAGAGAAAACGGAAGCCCTGGAAGATCGCTCATTTTAGAAGTAAGAAGAATAGTATTAATAGTATTGTTATTATATAAGGCGAAGCATTAGAATATAAGCAGCGGATAAGATGGACTAAGGATGAAGTGTAAATATATGTACAGGGAGCGGAGGCCCTCAAACACGTAAAAGGGAGAGATTAAATATACATACAAGTTGAAATTGTTCAAAAATGATATAATTTTCAACGCTTAAAAAATTCATTGATTCATTCTTCAAACTATTTTATTTGGGACCGTACTTAAATTACGTAACAGCTTAAGGGGGAGGGAGGGGTCAACAGATTTTGTTACGATTTGTTACTGAGGGGGGGGGGGGGGTCCTTCATTCATGTATGTAACTTTCGGAAATTCACAAATTAAATAAGTATTTCGCAGAAATTGTACAGAAATTTAATATGAATTCAACTTTACGCACCAAAAGAAACTGGTGAGTGAAAAAAGGAACCTAGCCAACAACAATTTTTTTTAATTCAGGAAAAAGTCAGGGATTTGGAAAAAAAATCTTACAAAAGTCCGAGATTTATATAACTTTAAATAACTGTCGAACCGAATAGATTTGAAAATTTTCAACTTTTATTTCAAATTATTTTATTCCGCTTATAAAAGATTCTAGGTTCAAAATGTTACAAATGTAATATTCTGGTTTTTGAACATTAATTATGGCCAACGGCCATACCACGCTGGAAACACCAGTTCCCGTTAGATCACTGAAGTTAAGCAGTGTTGGGCGCGGTTAGTACTTGGATGGGTGACCGTTCGGGATAATACTACTGCGTTGCTGTTAGCGGGCGTGGGTGTGGTGAGCCCACACTTGTAGTTATTTACTACAAGAAACTATCCACCTAGAAACACTACCCGAATCGGGTAGTGTCACGCCTACCCCTAGAGGCTCGCCGAAAGGGAAATGGCTTAAGGGCATGCTCTCCGGTGATCACGTGACCAAAACAGTCCTTACTGATTATGAAATTTTTTTTGGTGTTCACCATGTCCAAACGCAATGATAAATTGCTCTCAAAATTTTGAATATAGAAAATGAGACAATAAATTGCGTTTGTATATTTAGTTTCAGTAATAATTTTGAAAAAAATTTTCCATGTGAAAAATAAATGTGGAAAATGTCATAACCGAGCTTGGTTATGTGATCTCTACTTTACCGACGTTGAAATGCTCCAAAAATAATGACAGGTTACGTGTGTGCAGATACTTATTTTTTGATTTGCATCGAATGTGCATGGTAACGTTGCAACGAATGTGCAACGAATGTGCAACGAATGTGCAACGAATGTGCAACGAATGTGAATGGTAATAATTTTGCAACAAAATTTCCATGTAAAAAATAAATGTGTAAAATTATTTTCATTTTTTTTTTGTGCTCGCTACGTCCACACGGATTGACATATCGTGTTTAGAATTTGAACGATTGAATAAAAAGCACTAGAGAACGTTTGTATACATCAATATGTTTATAATTTCAAGGAAATTTCATTTATAAATTGATAAAATAGGATATTACCATTCGAGTTGCAGCACGTGCAGGTAATGTTTGGTTTGATGCATTTCAGATTTTTTGATTCACGTATGTTGATAACTGACACAAATTTTGGACTAAGTCGTCTGAATATTAAAAAAATCAATATATACAATAACACTTGCACATTCCTTGCAAATCAAAAAATAAGTATCTGCACACACGTAACCTGTCATTATTTTTGGAGCATTTCAACCTCGGTAAAGTAGAGATCACATAACCAAGCTCGGTTATGAAATTTTCCACATTTATTTTTTACATGGAAAATTTTTTTCAAAATTATTACTGAAACTAAATATACAAACGCAATTTATTGTCTCATTTTCTATATTCCAAATTTTGAGAGCAATACATCATTGCGTTTGGACATGGTGAACACCAAAAAAAATTTCATAACCAAGGACTGGTTTGGTCACGTGATCACCGGAGAGCATGCCCTTAATGGTATAAAAAAAAATGGTCAGGGAAAATGAAAAGGTGGTTAGGGAAAAATTAGAGAATTTTTAAAATTAAGTTTTGCGGTAATCCTGATATAATAATCTTCTTAGTAATTTATTTGCTTTGTATTTATATTTCTTTTTCTGCAGTTGCTTCTACCTGAAAATGGTCTTTTAAGTTGTAAATTTTATTATTTGTTTAAAAATTCAACAGTTTTATACAAAAATTAAACTTCATGCTTGAAAATTCCACTATTGCGTAAAAAATTTACTTTTTGACAGAAATTAATATTTTGGTATTGAAAAATAAATTAAAATGTTTTTTGGATAAAAATCCAACTATTTTTTGGAAACTCTATATTTTTTATTAAAAAATGCATCTATCTGAGCAGAAAATTAATCTTTTTTTGATAAGAATGCAACTGTTTGGTTGAAAATTCAACTATTCCATAGAAAATTTATCTTTTGAGAAAAATTCACATTTTGTGTAGAAAAATTAATTTAAATATTTTTTCGATGAAAATTCAACTATATTTTTTAATATTTGTTTTTCTGATTTAAAAAGTCATCTGTTTTAGTAGAAAATTGATTTTTCTTCAATGAAAATGCAACTGTTTGATTAAAAATTAAATAATTGTTTCAAAAAGGCATCCTTTTTCAATGAAAATTCAACTGTTATTATCGAAAATTCGTCTTTTTGTGTTGAAAATTCAAATACCTTCGTAGAAGATTTACTTCTTATTTAAACTGTTTTTTTTTTTTGAAAAATTTTTTTGAACCACTTTGTTAAAAAATAATTTTTTCGTTGAAGATTCATATTTTTATTTGAAAATTCATCTCTTTGGTTATGTTTGACTATTTAGTTGAGAACTGATTTTTTATCATTGAAAATTTAACTGCGTGGGTAAAAGTTGAACTATTCTGTCGAATTTGTTTTTAATGAAGCTTCACATCTTTGGTTAAAAATTTAACTATTTTGTTGGAAATTAATTTTTTTGCTGAAAATTCCTATTTTACTGGTTAAAAATGCAATGTTTCTACAGAAAATTCGTCTTTTGGCTTTCAGGATCAACAATTCAGGTGAACTTTTTTTTCTTTCATCACTGAGAAATCCTTTTATTTGTTGAAAATTCGTCTTTTTGATTTTGAAATTAATTTTTTTTTCAATTACATTTCATCCTTCTAGGTTGAAGTATCAACTATTAAACTTTTTTGTTACGAATTTTCTTTTAAGGTTGAAAATTGAACTATTTCTATGAAAATTCAATTGTTTTGTGGAGAATTTAATTATTTTGTAGAAAATTTAAGTATTTTCTTAAGAAGTCATCTCTCAGCGTAGAAAAGTAACTTTTTTTGTTTAAAAGAAATAAATTTCAATATTTTTGATTTGTATATGTATGTTAATGGGATTTGAATGTTAATGGTTAAAGAAAAAAAATTGGTCGAAGAAAAATCATAGAATTTTGAAAATGAAGTTGTCTCCCTGCACAGCACGTATTATCTTAAATACAACTAATTTCCACTAGTTTCAAGTCCCATGTCTTATTATTTCTGGAAACCACAAATTACGTACAGCAATAGGGGGGTAGAAACATTTTGTTACGGTTCGTTACATGGGGGGGGGGGTCGATTATCCGTTACGTAATTTACGTACGGCCCCTTTCCTAAAACGCATTTTCTCCTTTGCCTGCTTAGTCGAGCTTTGTTTATAAAATACCGGTGCGGACCGATATGAGGTCTCTGAAAGAACACATTGTGTGGCATTTATATTACGCATTTACATTTAGAATTAGGCTAATTATATTTCCTGAAGAAGATTAATAAATTCTATCACCTATATCTAGAAAACAATAATTTTCCACGATTTTAAGATAATATAAGATCAAGTACTCTAATCCGGCCAAATATGCCGGATTTCAATTTTCTCTTCGGGTATATTTTATCGTGTACTAAATTGAACTCTACAGAATTTAATATGAATTCAAAATGCGAGAGAGAGAGAGAGAGAGAGAGATGGAGACGGAGAGAGAGAGAGATGGGCAAAGAGAAGAAAAGCGAGCCTCCGGTGTGTGCCATAAGACACAAGGTGTGTGTCACAGGCCTGCGTTATACTATGCAGTCATGGTGTCATTCGAATCAGGCGCGACTCCCCATATCAAGGTCTAAGATGTTTACACATCAAAATGTTTACTTTGAAATCTGTTTTTGAGGTACGTTTAAAAGTTAAGGTATTCTATCAGGATTAACCGTGATTTGAAAAAAATATATATTTATTTTGATGAGTACAGAGCTGAGAGGGGTTGAAAGCTTTCAAAGTTTGAAAAATTAAAAGAAAAATGCTATGGGTTCGACAATTATTGCAAATTTTTTATATGTACAGCTTTCGATAACAAGTAATATAATATAAAATCAAATTTAGCGAAAAAAATTTTTGATCACGTTAGCATTTTTTGAAATACCACCAAAAATGTAGTTTTTTTGTATTTGGCTCGTGGGGTACTCATTTACAATTTTTTATGAAATTAGTTCTTTTCGAACGGAAGAAACATCGCTTCTTTAACGTTAACAAATTTTTGAACTTAGTTCTTAGGTTACTTTAAAATAGCCATAAGGGTAAAATTACCATAATTAAAAGTTGTAAAGTTTCTGTAAACGAAACGAGAAAAGTGCTGTGATACATTTTTTTGTTTATTTAAAATAAGTGTTCCATTAACCAAATCCGAAAAAATATACCACTCTTGTTGATATTTCAGGAAATTCTAAATTGATCAAAAACATTTTTTCTAAAATATGAATTTGAGATTATTATTTGTTATAGAAATATGTACATGTACAAAATTAGCAATAATTATTGCAATCGTAGGTTATATTGTTTGTTTGTTTTCACGATATTCCGATACGTTTGCGGCAATTAGATATAGGTAATGATTTAGCTGGTATTTCTGTTTACTGAAGCGTGTTCTGATTCATTGATTTTTATAATTTTATAAAATTGTCTTTTCACGTGGTTGAACATATTTTCAGATTTTTGCTTAGGCTTATCCCATTTTTATCGCAAGTTATATTGTAACCGCTAATAACAGCGGACATTTTTAAAATTACTGTAATCCCTTTCTGATAATTACCATACTTTGTAATCAATTCTAAGAATAATTAAGATTATTAATATACTTTTTATTGCAGAATTCAGCAGAGGACATGTAATAGGCCCTTTTTTCTTATTTAGTTTCATTTTCACCAATACACTGCTTAGGCCCCTTTTTGACAAACAGCTTCAATTAAGTAATTACGAATATGAATTAAGTTTAATTTAATAAACCACATGTAATTGTTCCCTTATATTTCTGTATTAGGTATTTTCAAGATTGTTCCCCTTCAAGCGGGGACTTTTGCACGCTTATTGGGCTGCCAATATATGGGCTTTGTATGCTGCCTTTGATAAAGTATTGTCGTTTTTTTGGAAGAATCGAGGATGGCTTCACGATGATAATCAAGCTAAATTAACTAGTGGGCTTGTTCGGTTGGAATCTTTTTCTATACTCCCAACTCCCTCTCCTCTTGCTACGTTTATAATCACAGTCATGTCAATGCTGGTAAAAATTTGTTTAATTATTATTACTCCACGTAGTTTTTTTAATTCTTGACTTAACTGAAGTGATTTAATAATTTATTACATACTTTCAGCCAATACTGTGGAGCTTATTTTTCAAACCAAATTCTGTTATTGAAAAGTATTTTTTAAAGTGCCTTGTTATTTGCGGGCTTTCTTCATTTATATTTAGCTGGCACGTTCATGAGAAGGCTATATTAACTTCACTTATTCCTCTGAGGTAAGCATAATTCTTGAGTTTATTTTATATTTTAATAGTATATATAAGGAAAAAATGTTTTCATAAACCACCACAGGATTTAACTAGGGTTCCTAGTCACTCCTCGTTAAAACGTGATGAAAGCATCGCCAAAAGCACATTTTACGACCGTGGGATGAGTGGTTTTAGACTTGTGTATTTTGAGCGTCCAACGAGGACTGCCTTCTGCATTCTACCAGCAAGTTACTTAGTATATTGCTGGCTCTGCCATTAAACTGACAATTACAATAGAATTTCCCTGCAATTACTCTTTAATTATTCTGCAAAATGCGTTTCTCAAAAAATGTTTTCAAACAGCTTGCAAAAGATATCTACAATTTCTCTGGAAAACCCTAAAAATTCTCCTTCTTATTATGCATTTGAGTACAAAAAAAAAGAATCATTAAAAAATTATTATTAACTAAGTTCACGTATCACACTCACTAATGCACACTAACCAGATATTATAGATTTGCATGCAATCAATAGATATGTAATGTATGTATTTCAACTCCTGATTATTTAAACAAATAAAATTTCTAATGCTAGTGTGATTCGCACATAAACCTATACAATACTCGTAAATAAATTGATGGTGTTTCTTATTTGTCTACTGGCAAACAAATTTTTATTTAGATATCACAAGGCATTTCGTCCGTCGATGCCGAACTTCATCAGTTTAAAGTTGATTATTATCAGATCTTGAGATTAAAATAAAGATAAAAATACGAAGATATTGACAGGATGCGAGCTTGTCATAACCAAATTCATCTTATAGGAGTAAAATGTTCAAGTTAATTTAAATTGAAATATCAACTTATTTCAGAACTCCGTATCTAACAAAGCTATTCTTAACAAAACAAACGTGAAGGTTGCTTTCTAACTCGCGCATTTCTTACGGATCCCACCATCGCACAGTGGGGCCAAATCGGATTTACGCCGAAAATTAAGCTACAGGATACAATTCTCAATGGATCTCAATTTTTTTCAGATCGATTCCATATTAAATTTCAAAGAAATCTGTGCGAGTTGATTCTTTAAAAAGAATTCCATTTTTTTCACTTAAATTAAAATATTTTATGAAGTTTAGAGCCTCCTATTCAATTTGAACTGTTTACAGTTGCTCAAAAATGTTCAAAATTAGTCAAAGTAATCTTTAAGAATCCGCATAGCACAAAAGTTTTCCTGAAAATTCCAATGGAAGGTTGGGAGAATTCCGAAAAATGTTCCAAGAAGATTCCTGGAAGTAGGAAAATGTCCGCGTATCCATCCAGGAAGGTTCCCAAGGAAAGTTCAAGGGATCTTCGAGAGGAATTTAATTACACCAGAGTCTCACTGTTTGAACGCGCGATCGCAGGCGTTATATGAGTTCCTAGAATTGCTGGTCCCCGCAGTTTCTCAGGGGGCAGGGCGAGAGACGGTAGCGACTCCGCCTCTGAAGGGATGCATGCACCACTACTCAGTCAAGTAGATTGCGCAATATTATGGAAACGGTTCAGGCGACCATAACCGTTTACGTTTCGCAGTACGCGCTATATGAACAAAGGCTATTTTCTTGCAACCCCCGAGATTTTTCATCTATCGAGACTCTGGTGTAATTGAATTATTGGAATTTATATAATGCGAACATTTTTCACGAATACTCCTGGAACCTTCCTTGGGAAATTTCCTTGATACGCGGACATTTACCTACTTCCGAGAAACGTCGCGGAATGTTTGTGAAAAATTTTCGCATGATATAAAGTTAATTAATCTAATGCGAAAAATTTTAACGAACAATCCCGGAACCTTCCGGGAACCTTCCTTGGTATACGGACATGTACCTCATTCCGGGAAACTTCCTGGAACATTTTTCGCGGAATGTCCTTGAAAATTTGTCACGAACATTCCCGGAACCTTCCTTGGGAACCTTCTTGGATAAGCGAACATTTACCTACATCCGTGAACCTTCCTGGAATATTTTTCGGAATTCTTCCAACTTTCCATTGGAATGTTACAGGAATATTCAGGGAAACTTTTGTACTATCCGGGAATGCTCATGCTCAATTATATTAGTGAGCAAATACAAAAAATCGTTCATTTGTTATAAACAAATTAATGAGTAAAAATTCTCTCATGATGATTGACGAAAGTCCTGTATTTTATTCCATAAAATTTTCATCGCAGTATATGTAAAAGCAATGTTCAATTACGACTCATTGCATATTATTACTCATTTTTAATATTGTAAGCAAATTTAATAAACAAATTAATTTTTAAGCTACTATTTAATAGACAGGCTTTCGGTTTTGCATGGAATTCACTAAACATTACTTTCCAGTCAAAATTCTCGACAATACTTTATTTTCCAGTTAAATTAGTTGATTCATCAAACAAATTTAATTAAAGAAAGGATATTTCAGCCATTTTTAACACAAGCACTTTGTTTTTTATCAATATTAAATATCAGTAATACCTAAAATGTCCCTAGGAGGATAATTTACTAGCATATATAATTTTTTATTGTATAAACAATTTTATAAACAAATGAATGATTATGGTACTTTTTAACTGATAAACCTAGTTTAAACAAAAAATTGTTATAAGCGAATACGGCTTAGACGCATGTCAGGGTACCATCGTATACCTGACGGTCTGGCGAACCTTTTCTATTGTCCGGCGCTCCGCCTCGAACAAACTCCTGCTCGAAACTCAAAGAGGCGTTGTGGTACTCAACCGGAGGCTACTGCGTGCGTTCCGATGGTACCTTTAAAATTTAAATGGCTCTGTTCCCACTTCTTATTTCCACCAGAGGCTAATTTACATAACGTTAACGTTAACCAATCAGGAGACATATTTTCATTATGGAACAGCCTTTTTTAACAATGAAACACGTAGTTCTTTTTTGCGTTGTAATTGAATAAATTAAATAATTGAATAAGTAATTAAATAACTAAATGAGTGAATGATTAAGAAATTATATAAGTAAATAAATGAATGAATAATTTAATAATGAAATAAATAAATAATTGAATAAATAACTGAATAATTGAATGAATAATTATATAAATGAATAATTGAATAATTAATTATACAAATAAGTAAATAAATAAAAAATTCAACAATTAAATGAATAAATAAATAATTCAATAATTAAACAAATAAGTTTTATATAAATTTTAAGCCTCAAAATGTAAGAACTGTTTTACCTGGCACGCATTTTATAACGGACTGTTGGAAAGGGTATTGTGGTACATTGACAGGTAGACTAGGCCTACTAGGGAATAGCCATTCAAATTTTGAAGGTACTATCGCAACGTGCACAGAATCCTCCGGTTGAGTACCACAATGTCTCGTCGAGTTTCGATCTGGAGTTTGTTCGAGGCGGAGCGCCGGACAATAGAAAAGGTTCGCCAGGCCGGCAGGTATACGATGGTACCCTCACATGTGTTTAAGCCGCGAATACATTTTTTTTGTCATTTTGCAATCCATTGACATCAATTAGAAGATGTTAATATTGTTGGTATACTGGTCCAAACATTTTTGATTAGAAACCTCAACGTTTCGCCCTTCGACGAAGGGCCTCTTCAGTCGTATAAATATGTATCGCCTAGACACAGAAGACATCAAAGCAATACCACACCGTATAAAAAACGAAGTAAAAATTTGTTTTCTTATGTAAATTCTTTACCATCTTAATGAATCATGTCAATATAAAGAAAAAATTTCGGAGTATAGTAAGATCCTGGAGCAAGTCATTTTAGCCGACTTTTTGTTTAAAATTATAAAAAATTGGTCTAAAAACTGATGCAGTAGATGTTAAAAAATATAAAAAACAAAAATTAAACGACTTGCATACTGTTTTGGCATTATCAGGATGTTAATATAAAAATATTGGTGGACCATCACATTATCCTTTAGCCAAGCAAAAGCAAGTGACATTTCACAAATACAGAGAATTAATGTCGTATAGACAAGGTGGTTATAGAATAAATTTGATTCGCTG
>CAKNXH010057668.1:64159-120022 GCA_932178445.1 Andricus quercusramuli | reverse complement strand
TCCTTGTCGAAGGAGCAAACTTTTGCTTTCCTCAAATCATCAGGGCTCAATTCAGGTACAGAGGGCTTTATTTTCGCATGCCAGGACGGTGTAATCTCCACCTTAGCATACCGCGCTCGCATTTTATGTCAAGAAGTTCCCAGTGATAGGTGCAGAGCGTGTCATGCACACGTTGAGTACCTACAACACATACTATCCGGGTGTCCGACCCACGCAGGAACAACGTATATCTATAGACATAATGCGGCCCTAAGAGTACTTTATTACCACCTTTGTCGCTCTTACGGTGTCGGTCGCGACCCTGCCCTGCCGAACGCTCCAAGGGATATAGAGTCAATTGTCCGAAACGAGAAGTGCCAGATTTTCTGGAAGTACGATTTTCGGGCAGCAGTCTCCGTTGCGCACTCGAGGCCTGACATTGTTCTCCAAGACTTCGAGAAACGAACGATATTCGTGATCGAATTCTCGGCTCCGTCCGAATACAACATCACTGCAAAGGAGAAAGAGAAAGAGGAGAGGTATCAAGACCTTAAAAGAGAGCTGCAACGACTGTACCCAAAATATTCGGTACGAGTAATTGTCCTTGTGATAGGTGCTCTCGGAGGTGCTAAATTATCACTGGTTCGTAACCTTAAAGCCATACCCGCGTGCCAAAAATATGCCAAGGCACTTGCGAGATGGATGCAGAAAGCTGTCATCCTTGGGTCGCTTCGTGTCCTCAAGACACACGAGGGTTTCGCCGGCCTGTCGTTGTGATTTCGTCGTGCCCTGTGACCACCCATCTCACGGATGTGAGACGTGGCCATAGGTGTATTTTACCGCGGTTCTACTGGGGGCTATTTACATTTTCTTTTTAGATGGCAGTTGCTCTTAGTGGTACCCTGCGGTGGTTGTTTAACTTTTTTTTTTATATATATATACCTCATAAGGCAGTTCCGACGGGTATACCAGGAATATTGTGTTAAGCTAGTCGTGCTGATCATAGGTGCTCTTAGAGTTGCCATAATGTCACTGTTTAATAGCCTGGAAAGCATCCTTGCATGCCAGCGAAAAATGCAGAAGGCGGTCGTCCTTTGGTCGCTCCGTGTCCTCAGGATGTTCGACACTTTTGCCGGATCAGCGTATTAAGTCCATCGCAGACTGTAACCACCTATCTCACGGTCGTGAGATGTGGTTATGGCTGAAACATTACCGCGGTTTCATCGAGAGTAGAACCGCGGTAAATCACACTCATGGCCACGTCTCACAACCGTGAGATGGGTGGTCACAGGGCATGACGAAATCACAACGACAGGCCAGCGAAACCCTTGTGTGTCTTGAGGACACGAAGTGACCTAAGGATGACAGCTTTCTGCATTCATCTTGCAAGTGCTTTGGCATATTTCTGGCACGCGGGTATGGCTTTAAGGTTATGAACCCGTGATAGTTTCGCACCTCCGAGAGCACCTATCACAAGGACAATTACTTGTACCAAAACTAGGAGGCTTTATCAAGTAGGATGCTAATCATTTTTAGTGTTATAAGAAATTAAAAAAAAGCAGAAAATTCCACAGTAGACATAATGTAAAAAAGTATTTGTTTTTATATTCAGAATATTTTTAAATTCTGAACATTTTGTACAAAACAGAGAAACAGTATTGAAGTATAAAGTATAGTTATTCACTATGTTTATTTGTAATAATTATCTCACCTAATATTATGACGAAAGAGAAAATATTATAAAATAGTTTCCGGCAATTTATTTCATTTCGAAAAATGTCAGTGGATGTCTTATAATGTCTGATAGATGGAAAACCGAAAATCTGTTGTTTTACTGATAAGCAATTTATAAGTCGTCCTTTTTTAATTTTAACTGGACCTCTTAAAAAAGTTCGCGGAAGCGGCCCATACGTTTCTAGTTGTGCTACTGAACTTACTTATAATTTCAAATAGTAAGGCTAACAATCTTGTGCATTGCTTGTTACAATGCGAAAAAGGAGATCGAACTCATTTGCAAAAGTCAAACTCACAATTCTTTGCTTACTATGAAAATTAGTTATTCATACAGTTCACATGTCCAACTGTACTATTTCAAATAGTTATTGAAGTTACTTGTTCTAGTGATGTTTCTTTTTACAATTTAAAGTAGTAATGCTGACTTTAGGCTTTGTATATTTTGATATCACTATCTAATTCAGTATCAAAAACTATTCGAATTGCTTCTTGTACAATATGAACAACCCGGTAAGAAGAGAAGAATTCAAAAAAATTCAGAATCTGAATTCTCATTAATACGTGAATTTTCCTCCATTGAAAGTTCCACCAACGAGTAGGAAAAAAAAGCAAAACCTATTCCTTTTAATTGACTTAGAAAAATTCAATGAAAGTGAATTGGGAGGAATTAAAAAGTGGAGGAATGCAAAAGAAAGAACAGAAGGAAAGAGAATAATGTCACTTTGAAGACGCAAAAGCTAGTCCTTTCAATCGACTCATAAAAATGTAATGGAAGCGTATTGGGAGGAATTGAAAAGTGGAGAAATGTAAAATAAAGAATAGAAATCAGTTATAGAGTTTTTATTAAGTTTAAAAATATAAAAGATTATCATGTTCAAATAATGTCATAAATAACAACATATAAATAAGAAGTAAGTTACATATCAGTCCGACCGAGATCAATTCGAAGATATATATTATAAAAAAAAATTAATTATTAAAATTATCCAGCATAGTCGAAATCAAATTTTTGAAATTTTCTGCTTACCATTTTCTTGGTTTGACTTCGGATTTTTGGTTTAGGTTAACTTTTTGCAACTTGACTGCTAAACATCTGAAATCCTTTTTAGGAGTTAGGAGAGGACAAAAAAATTGAAATTTTCAAACTTATGTTACACACGGAGGAATAGAAATCATATAAGTCCACGCATTTTGTGGAGGATTAGAAAGAATTAAATTAATCGAAAATACAGCATGTAAGTATGGAATTAAAAATAACCATTAGAGGTGCGTCTACTGCTCGCATTAAGAGGAATTAAAAGAATAGAAAATATGTTCGCCTGTATGGAACACAACACAAGCGGCATTTGTTAAGGAAATATAAAAGAACTGGTTTCGGAGATAAACCTATTCTTTCGTTGGGCACTTCTCCCGATGGAAAATTAGCACATTCAAAAAAATTAAATAATGCTCACTCTTTCGTTTGAATATGAAAGTATTAATTTTTTTGAATTCTTCTCTTCTTACCGGGAAGTAAACTTCATGTTAATAATACATAAAAGTGAATATAACTATCAAATTTTTTCCGCGTACCTACAAGTATCAGGATATAATGATGAATTATGTCATTTTTAAAAGATGGATTTCCAACAACTTAGTATATCGAACTTAAAAAAGTTAATTCTGTAACGGCAGAAATCATAAGAAAATCCTCTATTCTTTTTTTTTCTAAACATACAATTCCTTATAAAAAGATGGTTTCTTGTTTTCAAAATGTAAATGTAAATATTTAATCTTTCCCCTTTTCATTAAAAAATTACCTTACGAGGGTTGCCTTTCATATTTCGGGAATGGGTGATCCTGCTGCTGCCATCTGACGACCGATGTCTTTATCGTTAAGTCTGCCTTTTTTGAGTAATTTCTTACTCAGAACGTTTTGACGTGCGGGCACGATTTGTCTCGTGTACAGGGACTTGAAATGACCGCTCCACACAAGCCTTCCTTGAGCGATTGTCAAATTATGTAGGATCTAACGGCAACATATTTTTTGGACCGCAAATGTTCATAGATATATTGTGAGTATGCTGGTCCCACTAATGCCTAAGGATGCCTGAATCTCACGATGAGTCACATGACGATCTTTCAGTATCAGTTCACGCACAGCATCCATGTTCGAAAGTTGTAAAAAATGATCGCACGGAAATGTTCACGCGTCAATTGCAGTTTTTCCTCGAGATGAAATTTTTAAGTCACTGTACACGACACAAATTGCGCCTGCACGTTAACACGTTCTGGGTAAAAAATAACTAAAAAGAAGCAAAACATAGCGACAGAGTAATCGGTCGTTAGATGGCAGCAGCATGATCGCCCATTTCCGAAATATAGAAGGCAACCCTCGTATTCCGCCTTTTTGAGCTACTTTTCTTATTATTTTTATGTTCAAATGATCTAAAGTCAATGAAAGTAAATTTAAATATTATTATAATAATTAAATTCGCGCCAGTGCGTATCATTTGTGCTTTCTGCATCAATTGTTCAAAAACTTACACTTTTTTACTAAATAAAAGCCGGTTTACGATTAGTGAAACTTAATTCATTAGGTATTCCGACATTCAACAGCATTCAACGACAGGTAACGACATTCCGGTTTTTGATTTTCGGTACAAACTAAAACATGTTTTACTATTATTTGAATTCGCGAAAAATACTCGTGTAAGGGGCTACTTTCATTTTTCAGGAAATAGGCTGCATTATTTTAAACACAAAGATCTGGAAAAATAAATGTATATTATAAAAAAACAAATGTACGTACGAATAAAACCAGGTGTTCGGTACCTCATTCGGCAAGGATCTGATTCACACCTGAGAAAATCTCTCTTTCAAACTGCTGATCGGTTCTCCTCCGCAATACTAGTCATTAACACAACCAAACACAACTGAACGGGTGACAAGACGAGCACGCAATAAAGAGACAATAACAAATTTCATTACAGTTCGGCCCTTCCTTACCATACTCGGTCCTCGGAGGCACCGGTAGTACTATGAAATTTTTGTCTATATATTTTTCGCAAGACTGTTTCTGTTTCTTCATTTGTAGGTCCATTATGTAAGTATGCCAGTCAAATAAATTAATTCATAGAGAACATAACCCTAGCATAAGGAATTAAGAATTCAAGTTCAGTTTGGTCAAACAATTTGGCACACTCGTTAATAAATATTCCATATTTCTCAACAAAAACAATTTCGTCACATACATATATCTTCGAGGTACAACCTTTTCGAATAACTAATTGACGGTTTACATATAAAATGCAGGCAAGGCAATATTCATTCTAGAATTCGTCAAATTAGCACATTTCAATTCTTACTCCAGACAGTTTTATTTTTTTATTGACATATAATGAAAATATTTTACAACATTTAAACTGAAACGTGTCACATAGTATCTCCATTCATTATCACGTAAAAAATGCAAATAATCTCAGTCCGTGCATTTGGTTCACAGCAATTCGTCACTGTACTTTGTATGTCTAAATTCTATACAATAAAAATCTCAAACTTTAGTTTGCAATCGTATTCATTTACACTACCATATATCGGCAGTATCGACATGATCTAGCCATATTTTTCGTTCTTCCCTTTTTCTTCCTACTCTGCATTAGAATAACACCATTAACACTTAGCAAATGAGAAATGGTATGTGGCTCTTTTTCATCGCATAAGTTTTAGCCAAAAACCACTTAGTTTTCTTTAATTCGAAGTAAAAATATAACCGAAATTCAATTCTACTCTCAATTATAAATTCGAACGATTTTTCTATCACTGAAATGTGACTTTCAGATGTCAACAATGAAACCAGAATGTCACGGTCATATGCTGCATCAATCAGAACAATTAAATTTTCCAATCACATATATTTTTCTCGTTATCACATTGCTAGGTAGCAATTTGGTAACCACCAATTCAACATCTTTTTACTCATTTTCACTATAATAGGTTACTATAATTTGTCACCGAATAGCCGGAATTACTTTAAAGCACAAAAGGTCTAGTAAAATAAATGTATATTGTATAGACGGTAGCGCCAAAAGGACTTTTAACCGGGGGCGGCGAATTAGACAATTTTGATCGGCGCGGGCGGTGCGATGGCGCGCCACCTTCTTCGCTTCTCAACGGCGGCAGGGAGGTGTGACAGTCACATTTTATTTTATTTTTTTTTGACATACAGCTTGAAAAATATGAAAATGAGAAGGAAAAAAAGATGAATTTCCAGCATAAGATATTTATTTAAATCGTATTACTTTAACTCCTAATTGGTCACAGGAATTTCCGGAAGCAATCAAAAGCCACTAGATCACCCTGCGGAAAGAAATCCAGTACCATGTAAATACACTTAAGATTACGTCGGCGCGCCGATACGCCGCCACGCCATCGGCACCGAATTCGAATCAGCGGCGGCGCGATTTTGAATCAAGTTGGCCGGCGGCGGCGTGGCGCGGCGGTGCAGCTGTGTAATATTACAACGAAATGAATGTACGTAAAAATAAAAACAGGTGTTCGGTACCTCGGTCGGCAAAGCTCTGATTCAAGCCTGCGACAATCTCTCTTTGAAATTGCTGAATTTGTTTCCTCGGCAATACTCGTCAATTAACTAGGTGACATAAGGTAAGCACTTGATTAAGGACAATAATAAATTTAATTACACTCGATCTAAAAAATTGAAAATCTAGCTCCGGATTTAATTCCGTTTTTAACTTAAATAAATTGCTGTTGGAGGAGGAAGCCCTTTGACTGATCACAGAAATATAGTGGAATGGAAGCTTCTAATGTGTCCCCTAAGGGTTTACATTTTTCTTGTATCTCTTCCCTATTCCTTTACACACACCCCCACGCACTTTCTTGGTGGTGGGAGGGGGACCTACAGTTTAAGGTGGGTTCCGAACCACCAAGAGCAACAGCCTTAAGTACTTAGAGAACCTTTTTCTCTAGAGGTACCGGTCCCACGACTCTCCGGAGATGAACAGCTCCCTTGCTAGGCAAGTGTTCACCGCATGGGCCACCGATGCTCTTCCAGAGTGCGAGGCGGGAATCGAACCCGCAAGCCGACGGAGTGGGTCCAAAGCCTACGCCTTAACCCCCACGACCATCGTCCCACTTTCAGAAATATAGTGTTATGTACAATAACAATACACTGTAAAAACTATGGTTCCATTTTATTTGAGCATAATTTTTTAGCGTCCTGTTATAATACCAAATCGTCTTTTTTGGAAGCCATCGTTCGTACTATTTTTCTTTGCTAACTTCAGATTGAAAAGTGGTACGTACTAGCGAACTAAAATAATGCACAGGGCGATTGTTTTAATTTCTTGCAACTTCATGTTTAAGAGAAACAGAAAACATTTGAAACAGAAAAAATTTGATTCTCACTTCGGTCCTGTTTAGATCCAAAAAAGTTGGACTAAAACGTCATTAAGTGGCATCAAAATAAAGTGGCATTAGAATAGGCTACTCGAGACTATATTTTTGGAGGACTGTTTCAATACCGAAAACTAGCCTTGAAATGATACTTTTTTTTGCAGTGTAATAATGTAATAAAAATGTAATAGAAGATGTAATGAAAATGTAATAATATACAATGACGTTATGTGATAATGTGCCAACAAAGAAGTTTTTTGCCAGTAGCGGCAGAGCACGCACTGCCTAAACGTTGAAAAAACTGTACGTAACTTTTATAGCATTTTATCAATTCTTAAACTTTATGCTTTTGTGCAATCTAATTGTTCTTTTTTTTCTGAATGTCCCTCAAATCCTAGCAGGTAATTTGTATAACCTCTGATGAGACTATTAGGAACATGCTTGTTTAATGAATAGATGTGTATAATGTCAGAAACGCTTTTATTTTCATTAGATTCAAGTAAAATATGTTTGAACAATGCACTCCCAACATACACGAATAAACGTACATCAAATACATTTTTGGTTTGACCACATCCTTTTTCCTATGTTGAAATTTCTAGATATTTAAAAATGAGATGATCAGAAAAAATATAAGAAAATATTTTAGCATTAAAACAGACGCTGATGTTAACTTCGCTAACTATAAGCTTTAGTTATAATGCTAACCAATCTTCTTTAATCATATCGCTTGCTTTTTCAGCCACCATAATAGTCGGTGCATTAGTATTTCCTCGCGGAACGAGTGGCATTATAGATGCATCAATTACTCGCAGTCCTCCAATTCCATACACCCTCAATCTTGGATCCACAACAGCTTCTGCATCTTCCTTAGGTCCCATTTTACAAGTTCCTACTTGATGATTAATCGGGTCAGCGTAATTTCTCAAAATGCATATCCAATACTTATCACTATTAAACGTTAAATTGTCACACGGTACTTTCGGAACAGTGTCCAATTTATACCCGTTTTCTCGGAATGCTTTCGTATTGAACAATGTGAGGCTATGTCGTATAATTTCAAGTGTACGCTTTACATCAGAATCATCCTTGAAATATCCAGCATATATTAAAGGTTTTCCCCAGACTGGGTCCGTATTGTTAAGTTTAATGTACCCTTGACTTTTAGGAGTAAGAAGAACTGTTTTAATAAGAATTTGATCATAGTAAGATAAAGGTTCTCGAACTGCAGTTGCAGGATTTGTTCCTAAAAAGGTTAACTGAGTATCGGGTGCTTCTTCACTATCTGAAGAATTCGTTTTACTGAAGGCAGTAACTATCAGAGCTCCAACTGATGATAAAGGACCATTGTGCTTTTTTAAATACTGTTCCAAATCTTCAGTTTTTTTCTCATCTGATTTGTTTGTAATTGTTGTGTTCAACAGAATTGTTACTCCAGTGCACGCAACATGATCGCGAACATTTTGGCCAACTGGTGAGTTTTTAATTACTTTGATACCTAGCTTCTGAAGATCTTCTGCTGGTCCTATGCCAGAAAGCATCAGCAACTGCGGAGAGTTAACAGTTCCACCAGAGATAATTACTTCCTTCGTAGCCATCGCCACTTTTTTTGTTCTTTTGTTGTTAATAGTGGAGGTGTATTCAACACCAATAGCCCTCTTGGTTTTTGGGTCAATTTTGATTTTGGTTACGTAAGCCTCAGTTTCGATAAACAAATTAGTCCTTTTTTTTCTGATCGGTTTAATAAATGCGGTGTTGGTACTTTGACGTTGTCCATCTCTTGAGGTTGTTTGCAGAATCATTGTACCTAATTGATTTTCTCCATTTATATCCACTTTCTTGTAACCAATTTCTTGACATGCTTTAAAAATATTTTTCACATTTTCGTCTGCATATGGAAATCTTTGTACTGATTGATACCCTCCAATTCCGTGATATTCTGAGTTATTCTTAACAATCTGTGTATATGCAAGTTGAAAACAATTTAATATTGAAAAATAAAAAAAATATTGTAGTTTGCCATACTTAGGTCAAAAATGTAATTAATTTTTTTATTTTCAAGACTGCTTGTTAACTGGTAATATAGTTTACCTCTTTATCCAAATTGTTCTCAGATTTCTTAAAATAGGGAAGGACTTCTTTATAGCTCCAGCCTCTATTACCCAATTCAGCCCATTTATTGTAATCCGCCCGATTACCTCTCACATAGGCCATACCATTATACGAAGTAGAACCACCCATCATCTGAAATTTGTTTTCAAAGTTTAATTTGTTAATATATATTTTTCACACTAGTTGGCCGCTGGACCATGGATATTTTGAAACCGGGAAACCCTGTGAAATGAGAGTGAATTAAATTTTTTGACCGAGAATTTGACAAATTTTTAGAAAAAAAATCCAGCTAATCACTTGAAACATCACCAATTTTGTATCACATGATATAATTCAATTCGAAAAAAAGTTTGATTTCAACTCTTTCTATTTGTCAAGTTCATTATTCAACTGACTTAAGAAAAAGACTTGAACAATTAAAAATTAAAAGCATTTAAAATTGAAAATGTTTGAAAAAATGTTTTGAGTTTATCAACTGTAAATACAAATTAATAAATGATTTTCAAAATTAAACTGTGGTACCAGTATTAAAAATTGAACAATAATTAATTTTACAAGATGCTTCTGAATCTGTTGAAAATGAAACAATTCATAAATTTTATCGTTAAAAATCAAATAGTTTTAATAGTTAAATTTGCATTCAAATACATGAATTTTCAACTCAAATAATCAATTTTTATTGGAAAATCGAATAGTTGATGCTTCAAATAAAAAGATTTTATATTTAAATCAAACCAATTCTAACAAAAAAGGCAAATTCCCAACAAAATAGTTCAATCCTCAACCAAAAAATATCAACTTTTTTAACCAAACAGTTGCATTTTTAATAAACAAAAAATAAAACTTTTACAAAAACAGATGAATTTTAAAATAAAAAAACGAATTTTCAACCAAATAAATTAATTTTGAACTAAATCGTTTGATTTTCAATTAAAACCCACGAATTTTCAACCACAAATGGAATAGTTAAATTTTCAGTTAAACAAGTTGCTTTCTACAAAAAAATTAATTTGCAACGCAATAGTTAAATTTGCCACCAAAGTAATGAATTTTCAACTGAATTGAGGAATCGTCAACCAAAAAAATGAATTTTTCACGAAGTAGTTCCACTTTCAAGCAAACAGTTGAATCCCCAACCAAATCGATTACTTTTGAACCAAGCAGATGCATTTTTAACCAAACCCGAAAAAGGAAATATTCGAAATACAATATTTCCGAAATCGGAAGTTGCCGTCAATTTGAAATTCTCGATTAGAAATTTTGATAATGCGGAAATATATATCGGCAATTTCATAGAATCGGATATTTTATAATATCGGCAATTTTATTTTTCGGGAATTTTCAATCATTCCGCTAAATTTAGACTTTGAACGTGACAATTTTAATTGCTGAATTGAAAAAAATTTAATATGTATGTGAAAGTGTTGAATTTTCATATATAAATAATAATTGAACTTCTAATTGAAAAAAAATTAGTTAAAAAAATTTTTATTTTTTCAATTTTTAAAGTTTCTAAGTTAAACTGAAATTGATTAAGAACTTATAGAAGTTTAAAATTTCAACTTTTGCAGTTGAATGGAATTTAATTTGAAATAGTTCACTTGAAAAGTGTTGAAAGCTTCCATTTCATACGTGGACATTACTGAGCGTTTTAATTGAAAAATTTGTCAGCTTTAATTATGAAAGTTTAACCATTAACCGGCACCGCGGCTATAGATGACCCGGGGAAATTTTTTTTGCAATATCTCCCATTTGAACGCCAAAACAAAGGGCCTAGAATAAAAAAATGCTAAGAAACGTATTTTAAATTTTGTCGAAAAAAAACACCTTCCGGTTCAAATTTTCATCTAATTTTGTGTTAAAAACCGGCATTTTTAACTTGCTCTAGCGATTTTAATTTTATAAACTATTTCTGCTCTCAATTTTAAGGAATTACATAAAATACGTGAATTTTGACACCCCGAAAAAATGCATTCTCTGGTTGGTGAACTCAAAGTTGGTGTTGAGTCCATCTGACCCAGTGTGCCCTTTAGGCACACTTCAACCCTTAAGGGTTGAAATTCAAGATATCCATATTGAGTGCTGCAATTTGCAGTCCAGTTTTGATTACTTCAAATGAAAACATTTTCAACTCTAAGAGTTCGAATTTTTCATTTGAATGACCGGGAACAATGTTCACGGACCGGGAAAAAACTGAAAAATGAAAGGCAATTTTTTTCCTCTAATGTAAGGGTTCAACCTTCTACCTTAATGTGAAGGTACTTATTATAATGATACATTTCTCATCAATCCTAGCCATTCACAGGTTAATAATGATCGTAGTCTTCAAAAATATTTATACCTTTCCACGAGGCCATATGCATGGACCTCCAGTTCTTAAACATTTATACGTATCTTCTGATTGGGTTGCGTATTTCCAATCAACGTTAGTGTATCCCATATAAGGTATAAATGCAGGCACTTGAGTGATATCCGGCTCTTCTATCCCTGCTTCCAGTAGCAGTATCTGAAAATTCAATTTTTGTTTGTTATATATAATATAAAATCAATAGGTAGACTTAATAGTTTTTTTTTTAATTTGGTACAATTTCCAAACAGTTTTCCAAATATTCGTTTGATATTTATTTATGAAAAAATCAAGAAATATGGATGAAAATTTAAGTTTTCATACTTACGTTCCATTTTTTGATTTCTGACAAGCGGTTAGCGATTACACAACCAGCTGCTCCAGCTCCCACAATTATAAAATCGTATTCATTCCTTGGTAAATTTGTAGGCGGAATTTCAGGCTTCGAGGAACTAAATGTTCGGAAGATGAGTTCCAAAAGCATTATAGTCGATGGTTCACAAGAAGAAGTTGCATTGTCAATTTTACATAAGTCAGTCAGATTAGGATGAATCCAAGACATAATATAGGCTTCAGAGGAAAAGATATGATTAAGCAATTAAAAAATCCATAATTTGCACATTAATTTTATATTTTCAGATTAATAACTTTTACTTATTGAACCTAACATCACAGGTGGGTGAACCTGGAAGTATCACCTTGCCAAAACAACTCAGGCAGCATGCCATAATTAAGGGATCATTTAGGCCTCCTACGTGACCTAGGGTGAAATTTAAAAAAAGCCCTCACCTCAAAAAAACTACCCTAAAAAATAAATAGGCACTAATCATAAAAGTGAGTAAGCCAGAATTAAGGACTCAATTTAGGCTCATTTAATACCCAAGAGTAATATTTTGGGATTTGCATTTAAAAAATGCATGGTACTACCAGCTTTACGCAAAGCTAGCCATGGGGAAAATATTTGTTATATAAACTTTTTTCTTTCACCCCTAACACTCGGAAACCAATCTGGAAAAGAATTATTAAACTTAGAATCAAGTATATCAGCAGTTTTGGATTTTCTCGGACAATTCCCAAACAGGCTCTGAATTTTTTTTTAATGCATGGTATTGCCAGCTTTACGTAAAGCTAGCAGTACCAAAGTAGACATATTTTTTGTATCAACTTTCTTCTTTCACAGCAACTGAGGGCTCATTCAGAGCTCTTGCATGACCCCTGGCGCAATTTTTCAAAAACAACGCCTAGCACAGAAAAACTACCATAACAAATAAATATGCAATAGTCATTGAAAGTGAGTTCATCAGAATTAAGGGCTCATTTCAGGCTCTCCCAGGCCCCTAAAATAAATTTTCCAAAACCATCCCTTAACATTGGAAAACTGCCCCTTACCCAAAAGTACTGATGAAGTGCAAGAAAAAGTATTGCATCAGTTTGGAATATTTCCCAGCTGTCTGAAAGCATCAAACCCTTTTCCAAAATCCACCCTTAACACTCGAAAACCACCCCAGAAAATAATTATCAAACTGAAAATGAAGTATATCAGAAGTTTTTGATTTTTTTGAACAGTGCCCAAACAGTGCATGCTTTACGCCAGAACTAGGGGCTCATTTAGGATTCATCTGATACCCAAAAGCCAAATTTTTGGCTTTTTCCAGGTTAACCCACCTTCATATCACGGTTATCTTGAACAAATTTTTACTGAAAAGGGCTAGCCATCCCAGTCTTTTTCTGAATATGTTTTGATGGTGCCTCCTAAGTATTTTAAGCCAGAAATAAAAGCAATCATTGGCCGCCTTTTTGAATAATCTTATTCAGCAATTTTTGTGGGGGGTTATTAGGAATATTTTCGTTAAAATCACTGTAAATTGAATTTTTATCGGTATAGACCCCTTGGTTTGGAACCCCGGAAACGCCTCTAATATCAGTTAAACATCATGTACCATTGGAAAGGCTTTGAAACTTCTTGAAATAGGTGAAAAAATCAATTTATTTTAAGCTCTTTCTCAGTGCATTGCACGAATATATACTCAGGACAAGAATTAGAAAACGAAAAATTTCCTGTCTAAGTAGAAAAATGTAATGTTTTATCTTCAACAAACTGAGAACAAAATTATAATTCTTAATAAAATATACAATTAAATCAATAAACCTCGTGCAGAAACAGATATTTCATTATTTTAAATGTATATCAATAGTATATTTATTGTGAATATAGTGTTTTTCCGCAGTGTAGTTTAGAAAATACAAGTTCCAGAAATGATATTTTACTGAAAAATTGGCCTACAAGAAATTAAATTTTATGTCTCGTGAAGTATCTAATTTTTTGCACTTTTTAAATGTAAGTGGCACTTCTAGCAGTTGAAGCAGACTACATTTTTCGCAGATCTAAAAAACACAATAATAAATAAACCAATTATTTTGATTAAAATGCTGAAAAGCATATTATCTATAGCTTGGAAGTAGTAAACAAAAATACATTTACAACTACCTGTTAGGAAAATTTATATCAATTATTGTTAAAGGTACGCTTTTCATGTCAATATTTCGTGAAATGTTAAAGATAAGACATTCAATATTTGGTCGTTTTTCTGTGAAATGTGTGTATTTTTATTCTTATAAGCAAATTTTTGTATGTGTAGGAAATTAGATATTTTATGAATCCCAAAATTTAATTCTTTTTTAGGTTAATTTTTCAATTTAAAATCACTCATGGAAGTCATATTTTCTAAAATAGCTTAACAAAAATATTCTTAATAACCTCACAAACAAACTTAATAATTAAAATTACTTAAAAAGGCACATAACGTTTTCTTTTCATTCAATGCTTTAAAATACTACGGAGGCATCTCCAAAACATAATCAGAAGAAAACTGGGATGGGCTAGCACTTTTTAGTGAAATTTGGATCAAGCTATAGCCATGATATATGTAAACAATACCTCTTTCTCAAATTTGTATCAGTGAGATTGGTCTCTGAGTAAAATAAGTAAGAATTTTCACTGATTGAAATCAGTAAGGATTTTGACTGAGAATCAGTGAAATCTCACTTATTCAAATTTAGAGAGAGCGAATTTTGGGCTATGAGTTGAGCTTTTCTGAAAATAACTTAACAATATGTACCCTGGTTGTATAATAATCACCTTTCTGTTACTGAAATGCAGTACACTCTTCGACTAACTAAATTGGTTCAGCAAAAGTTGCTCTTTATATAGTCCCAGTAAAAATGCGGTTTCAAATGAAACAGTTGTTTATCTTTTGATATTAATCCCCATAATTCCAATCTTGGAATCGAAATTACTGAATCTTCTTTTATTTATCAATAAGCCTCCTCGTCTAGATTTGTCAGACAATAACAATCCCTTACGGACAAATATGATAGGAGAATTTTATTAATTTTTCTCTGGCTGCAACCAATGTCTGAACTTGGAATAAAAAAGGTTTGAAAATTCAGAAAATGTTTATACTTCAAATGAAGGATTTAAACTAATTAATAATGTGACAATCATATATTATTTATTGAATATTCCTAAAATATACAGCATAATTTATTTTTATATTTATCTTATAAATTATTTGACTCAGAATTTGTACGCATTTTTGGTTCACGTTTTGACTTCGGCAGAATTTAGGGAAAAATGAATACAATTTTCTGACTACAGCGCGGATATTTTAGGTTTTAAGAATTCCTGACTTTTATGCTTTGTTGCAATGTAATTAATTTTTTTTTAATGAATATCCGTGGAAGAAAAAATTTGCAACGTTCAAAGAAGGTACCGTTTGAAAGCTTTGAAAATTTTACGTCGAATCCGCCTATGCTCTGATGAAGATGCTTTAATGAACGAGTTTTTTCCAGGAAAGTCATCATTTTTAAACCTTGCGTTCAACTCATCGCCAAATCTATAAAAGTGTTACTAAAAATGTGGAAAAAATCAGAAAATTAAGAGAAAATTCTAAAATTTACATTCTGTACAAAGAATACGAATAATATAACGTGATTATTGAGTAGAGGAAAGGTTCATATAGGGAGCCAGAAAAGTTTAAACTCGTACAGATTTTTTTACAAATAACCCTGCAAATTTAGATGTACTTGAAAGTGTAAAGTTAGAATATTCATAATCAAGCACTCAGTCATTGTATACATGCGCGCACACTGCACACGAAACAACTCTGGGCACCTTTCTCTTAATAAAAAAAATATTTACTCGTGGAATGGAAATTTCTGCAAAGCTAAAAATACAAGATTTGTCGCTTGCATTCATTTGTTATTGTAGACGCAACGTGAGTTTCCAATTAGGTTATTTCACAATCACTGTCATGTCAGAAAAGAGCCACTCATTGTCTGATATCGTGAATATTGGGCATGCCAAATGCATGGCTGTCCTTATACAAACCATCAATAATGATTCTTTAAAACAATGCATGATAGAATGTAGGTTGTTGGATTTATTATCGGGAAGATGAATGATAGTTTATCTACTTAAGTACTGTTTTAAAGTGATTACGAAGTATGTAAACTATATTGAAAAGTCGTCTAAAAAGCTATTTGCTAGAGGTTATCGAGTACTTCGAAAAGGAAACAAATACCAAAAAGCCGGAAAATCTGAGTCCAGTACTTTTCTTTACATTCTCGTTATAAGGAAATAATTGTAAATATCGGCCCAATCAACACCTTGTTTAGTTTGCAGATTTAAGACCAGATTTTCGGTTTTTGTTGAACATCTTATTTTGTCCACGATCATACCATAACTTGAAATGATTCTGCAAGCTTCAATAGTATTTACCTAACGTTTTTGAATATCTTTTAATTGTCAAACAGCACTGGACTTCTTTATTTCACAGATTTCACATTTATTTACTTTTTGAAGTTCTAGATCAATTCTTCAAAACGAAACGTAACTACTAAAAGGATCTTTCCTTTTCCCGAGAAAGAATGTAACAACTGCTATTCTTTCATATTTTATTTTAAACATTTTTTTTAATGCAGACGATAGGTTAATATTTTCTGAACAGGTAGTGTTGTGAAAAAAACCCAATATACTTTCTCACTCTGAGCTTTTTCTGAAATTTGAAAATGTAGCTTTTTTAATTAAACATTTTTGCCATAGTAAACTTATACAGTTGAGATCAATTTTTCATGGATGTTAATAACAATCGAATAGCTCTTTATAATAAATATTATCATATTTATAAATAATGGCATAGAATTTGAAAATTCGAAAAAGAGCTCCGCGCAAAGGAGTATGTATGCCTTGAGAACAAACGTTGCATCTGATAATAAATGTACGCAAACAAGAAATCTCGTATTTTTAACTTCGCAGAGTTTCCATTCCATTAGTAAACATTTGTTATGATAACTCGGAAATCAACTGTGTCTTTGAAGTAGTGATGTGTGCTTCAACCAATTAATCGTTTAAGAAATGCCCAATAAAGAAAAACGGTGAAATCAGTCAGTTAAGCTATTTTACAATCACGACCTGATCAAAAAACAGTATTCTTATCGTCTGCTATCTCGAATACTGGGTATGCAAAATGCATTACTGTCCTTATGAAAATCATGAATAATGCAATTTTAAAATAAAATATTTCATATTATCGGTTGTTAAATTTATTTTTGGAAAGAAGAAAGATTCTTTTTTTAGTTATGTGCTATCCCCACTTTGCACCTTGTGGGCCAGTGGTACAGCTGTGCACCAGCCCATTCTGTGTAAGTCTAAATTTTAACGTGCACAGTTGTGAGTATTCTATTTGTGCACATGAAAAGACCATACTTTCCCAACTTTGCAAGTTGAAATTTAGATGTGCACAGATGGGAGACTCCCAAATGTGAACGTCTCCATTAATGCGATCAGATGTTCAACTTACAAGTTCAGGTGCACAGTTGGAAGTCCCCCTTTTGTGCACGTGCACAGATGGTACATACACAACTGTGCGTATGCATTAGGGTGGTTCTTATTTATACTTGATGGATTTTTTTTCTCGAATTTCTCTGCTTTCATCCCCCAGTTTTGTTCGAATGCCCCGAAAAAAATCTCTAAATTTGAGCAAAATCGGTTAATATTTAGGGTTCGCGCAAAGACCATGAAATTTCCCATTGATTTAACATGGGAAAAAGTCAGCTTTACCCTGGCGGACCAGCCGAACGCAAACATTACGCTGTAAAGTAATGGTAAAGTAATATGGCATTACAGCTAATAAAAGAAACAAAATAAATACGTAAACTGTTGCAATTATAATAATACGTTAAAATTTACGTTAAATGGTCATGTCGTAATTGCAACAAGTTTATTTTTCAGCTTTAAAAAATGAAAAAAACGAAGTTGCTGTCAGTGACGTCAGCAAAAGGAGGCTTCAAGTGCATCGCTAGTAGCATTTTACGCGCGAAGTTCAAAAATAAAATTAAAAATTGGAAAACGCAAACGAAATTTACTAAATTAATCTTTATGGTTGAAAATTCATCTTTTTGGCATAAAATTTAACTGTTCCAGTTGAAGATTCATAATTTTAGTTGAAACTTCATGAGTTTGGTTTAAAATTAATTTCTTTAACTGAAAATTTAACTGTTCCTTGAAAATTCACCTACTTTGCTTTAAAATTCTTCTTTTCGATTAAAAATTAAAGTATTCCACTTAAATATTTATCATTTTCATTTCTTCAGTTGAAAATTCATCCTTATGGTTGCAAATAAAATTATTTGGTTGAAAGTTGAACTCTTTTGTTGAAAATTAATTTTTTTTGGTTTAGGATTCATCCTTTTAATTAAAAATTAATTTCTTTGGTTGAAAAATGAACTGTTTTCTTGAACACTTGTTTTTTCTTTGTATGTTTTTTAGTTGAATTTTTTTTACTGGACGTGTAACTTATTTCACTTGAATATTCCATAATTTTAGTTCAAAATTCATGTCTTTATTTGTACATTCATTTTTTACTAAAAATTTAATTATTCTATTTTTGGTTGAACATTTTTTTTTTGTTGGAAATTCAATTATTTGAGTTAAAGATTCAACTTTTTGGTTTACAATTTAAGTGTTCCAATTGAATATTTACAATTTTATTTGAAAATGCATCACTTTGTTTGAAAATGTTAATATTTTTTTTAAGTTACTTTTTTCTAAACTTAGTTTTTTTATTGAAAGTAGTTTTTTTTTAACTGAAAAGTTAACTTATTTTAATTGAAAATTCCATAATTGTAATTGAAAATTCATCTGTATGGTTAAATATTCATTTTTTAACTTGAAATTTAATTATTTAATTTTTGGTTGACAATTCATCTTTTTAATACAAATTATTATTATTTTTTTGCAATTCAACTATTTCATTTGAAGATTCATGGTTTTAGTTGAAAACTCTTACGTTTGCTTTAAAATTTCGTTGGAAAATTGTATTTTTTTTGGTAGAAAATTAATCTTCTTATTTAAAATATAAGCTTTTTGTTCAAAAAATCATCGTTTTGGTTGAAATTTCAACTGTTCCACTTAAATATTCATCACTTTCAGTTGAATATTCATCAGTATGGTTGGACATTAATTTCTTTAACTGTTCCATTTTTAGTTGAAAATTGATCTTTTCTAATCCAAAATTCAACAATTTGTATAAAAATTGGTCTTCTGTAATTAAAAATTCAACTTCTTCAATTAATCTTCTTTAATCTGTTTTGTTTCAAAATTCTTCTTTCGACTACAAATTCAAGCATTCCAGTTGAATATTTATTATTTTCATTTTTTTAGTTGAAAATTTATCTTTTGCATTGGAAATAAAATTATTCGGTTGAAAATCAAACTCTTTTGTTAAAAATTAATTTTTTTGGTTCAAGATTCGTCATTTAATTAAAAATTCATTTCCAGTGATTATTTTCAGTTTCTCCAAGAAGGATTGCGAGATCTATGCGATGCAGTTGGCTAAACTGGATTTGAACACACTCGAGGAGAAAAAATTAGTCGATGAAGTATTCAACAATGCAATGGCTGTTCTTAGCGAGGAGGACAGAAGTTTGTCACAAGTTGAAAATGTGCTTCCTCTTTGAAGGCGTGGTATTGGAATTCACCAAGGTGGATTCTTCCAATTTTAAAAGAAACAGTCGAGATTTTATTCGGGGAGGGTTTAATCAAAGCACTTTTCGCTACTGAGACCTTCGCCATGTGGTTGAACATGCCTGCGAGAACTGTTCTCTTTACGGCTCCTAGAAAATTTGGCGGGAAGGATTTTCGCTGGATCACATCTGGAGAATATATTCAAATGGCTGGGCGTGCTGGAAGAAGATGTTTGGACGAAAAGGGAATCGTTATTCTCCTGATTGACGAGCAGGTCAGTCCAAGTGTGGGAAAAGATATTGTGCAAGGAAGTCCTGATCCTATCAGTTGGGTGTTTCATGTCACCTATAATATGATTTTAAATCTTCTAAGAGTGGAAGAAATTAATCCAGAGTATATGCTGGAGAGAAGTTTTTATCAGTTTCAAAATCAGGCCTGCATTCCGGAATTGTACAATAGTAAGTATTATTATATCATTGTATTAATTTTGTTAAGACATCGAGGAGTTCATTCACTCTTGAAATCCTGGTGAAATAATGAAAATTATTTACATGCTTTGGAATCAAGAGTTCCTATAGAAGTTCGGTTTCAAAATTCCATAACTTCCAGGCTTTCCAGGTGTACTTCTCAACCAATTTCAGGACTACATTTTTTTAATCCAGTCAATTCTACTCCATGTCACAATATTCTACAGATAGCAGACTAATTTAACTAAAATTTCTGATACAATGATTAATCAATACCAATGTAAAGGGGTTTTCAATAATCATTAAATTCTAAACAATTGTCTTCAATATTATTATAAAATTTTGAACAATTCTAAAGTAATTATTGAGACTTTGAAATAGTTGCGACTAAGAAGGTCTCAGTCATTTTTTTCCAAATCCCATGACTTTCAGGTTTCTCGTACTTGTGAAATCATTGAAATCTTTGTCGAATCATTGAAATTTTAGACAAATCTGGCAATCTTTGTCAAATCATTGGAATTTTTGTGAAATCTTTGAGAAATCGTTGAAATAATTGAAATCTTTGTCAAATCATAGAAATTTTAGGCAGATCTGGCAATCTTTGTCAAATCATTGGAATTTTTCGGAAATCTTTATGAAATCATAGAAATCTTTGAGAAATCGTTGAAATATTTGAAATCTTTAACATTTTTAGAATTCTTGTGAAATTATTAAAAGTTTTGTGAAATCTTGAATTTTTTACGAAATCTTTGAAATAATTCTCAGATCTTTGACATTTTTGTGAAATCTTTTAGAATCTTTGTGAAGTTATTGAAATCTGCGAAATTAATCTGAAATGTTTGTAAAATTATTGAAATGTTTTAGAAATCATTGAAATATTTCAAATGTTTGTGAAGTTTTTGAGAAATCATTGAAATTGTTGTGAAATCATTGAATTCTTTTGAAATCTTTGCAAAATTTGTGAAATCATTGAACTCTTTTAAAATGTACGTGAAATCTTTTAAAACATTTAAAATCTTTTAGAATCTTTGTAAAATTATTGAAAGTTTTGTGAAATCATTTGAAATGTTTGTGAAGTCTATGAAATAATTGTTGTGACCTTTGTGTGCAATCTTTTAAATTTTTGTGAAATCTTTTAAATTTGTTAGAATCTTAGTGATATTTTTGTGAAATCATTCAAATCTTTTGAAATCATCGCCATCTTTACGACATTTATGTGAAAATATTGAAATGTTTTCAAGTATGAAACAATTTTCGAGATCTTTGAGAAATCATTGAAATATTTCTGAAATCTTTGAAATTTTGGTGAAATCATTGAATTGTTTTTAAATCTTCGCAATCTTTTGAAATTTTGGTGAAATCATTGAAATATTTGTGAAATTTTTATTAAATCATTGAAATCTTTGAAAGTTTCGTGAAATCTTTTTAATCTTTCTGAAATCTTTCCGTAATTTTTGTGAAATCTTTTAGAATCTTTGTAAAATTATTTAAATATTTTGAAATTTTCGAAATCTTCATGAAATCATTGAAATTTTTGTGAAATCTTTGAGAAATAACTATGTGTTTGAAATCTCTTAGAATTTTTGTGAAATCTTCGCAATCTTTGCGAAATTATTGTGAAATCTTGGAATTTGCATGCACTCTTTGAAATAATTGCGAAATCTTTTTTTCATTAAAACAGTGATCTTTCTTAGTTTAAAATTCAATTATTTGTTTGTAAATTAACAGTTTTAACTAAAAATTTGAATATTACATTTTTGAATGAGAATTTATCTTTTCGAGTTCAAAATTTCGGTTTTAGATTCATCCATTCCAGTTAAAAAGTCATCATTTTAGTTCCAAATCATTTCTTTCTGACAGAAAATTAATTTTTTCAACTGAAAATTTAACTTTTCCGTTTTTAGTTGAAAACTAAACTTTTTAAATTCAAAATTCAACTATTTGGTTGAAAATTTATCTTTTATAGTACACAATTCCACTATTTGATTCAGGATTCATACATAGCTGAAACGGGGTTCGTTAAAAATGTACTAAGGGTTGTTCTTCAGGTTGTTGTATATTACTGCGGTGATAAGGATATGAGATAGAGTCTTGGAAAAGTATCTGAGGTGATGATTTTCAAAATTGGCATTTTCTTGAATGATTTAGTTGGAGACACCTGAGACCGGGTTCGTTGAAAATGTACTAAGGGTTGTTCTTCAGGTTGTTGTACATTACCGTGGAGATAAGGATATGTAATAGAATCTTGGAAAGGTGTCTGAGGTGATTATTTTTAAAATTAGCATTTTCTGTAATAATTTAGTTGAAGGCAGCTGAGACGGGTTTCGTTAATAATGTACTAAGGGTTGTTTTTCAGGTTGTTGTACATTACGGTTTTGACGAGGATATGAAATAGTCTTGGAAAGGTGTCTGAGGTGATTATTTTCAAAATTGGCATTTTCTTGGACATCTTAGTTGAAGGCAGTTGAGACGGGTTACGTTGAAAATGTACTAAGGGTTGTTTTTCGGGTTGTTGTATATAACTGTTAAGATGGGGATATGAAATAGAGTCTTGGGTAGGTGTTAGGTGTGATTATTTTGAATTTAAAAGGTTTAAGACTGTTTTACTTGAAGGCAACCTAGATAGATTTGGTTGAATCCGCTATAGGGGTGTTTTTTTTGGGTTTGTTGATCGTTACTGTGGGGTTTTGCTTATGGATTTAGTTTAGATTCTTGTGAAAGTAAATTATATGATTATTTTGAATCTGTTAATTTTTCGGTTTCATGTGTTTTTTCGGGCAATTAATTTTTTTATTTTAAGTGAGTTAAAGAATTGATCAGATCTATGATATACGTTTTCTTGTACGTATTCGATAAGTTTGGCTTTGTTGGTAGTTTTTTAGTCTTAAGGTTGATTTTGTAAGATAATTTTTAGTTGTAGTGCAGGGCCCAAAAATAGCGCAAAATTCTGATATATATATATATATATATATATATATATATATATATATATATATATTAAGGCCGAGTGCATAATTTATTTTAAGGGAAGTTCAAAATGAGTTTGTAAAAAAAATTAGCTGAAACAAAGTTTTTTATGTGCACAGTTGTACCACCGACCGTCAACGTGCACAGTTACTCCGTGCGCAGTTGTCCGTCACGCAAAAAAATTTTGAACGGCATAAAGTCATGTCTTGATTCAGAATTTTCAAAACATATTGTACAGAATTTATGACCCTCACAATTACTGACGAACTTTTCAAATAGTACAGTGGATATTCATAATCAGGGGGCCTCTCTCAACATGTTAAGCCAATGTTACCACCTAGAGCTCTAGACCTCACAGTGCATACAGAAGTGTTATTGGCGGCTGGATTAGTAAATACGATCGACAAAGTGGCCCTTTCCTCGTGGAACGTCACGATAGGTTGAAGCACACAGCACTATTATCGTGATAATTATTATTTGGATTCGCAAAAAATATTCGAGCTAAAAAAAAACTGAAAATCTAGCTCCGGCTTTGATTCAGTTTTTAACTTGAACTTTTTATTTATAAGAAACTCAAGTAACCGATTATTTGCGGAGGCAAGGCCCAAAGATAGAAGATGACGTCGTAACCCAAGGCTATATACGCTGCAGGGCTCCAAAAGTGAAGAAGGTATCTTTTTTCAGGGTTCTTTCGACTTACTTTAAAACTTGAAGCAATGTCTTCCTAGATCAATTCTCGCTACTCCACGAGATCTTCTTATATTACAAATTTTCAACACGTTCTGCTACATTTATCGCGGTCATTTTCATTCTAGCGTTTGTGTTTTAAGCTAAGTTGAAGGTTTGAAAAATTGAAAGTAACTTTTATAGCATTTGTCAATTACTACATTGTCTACTGTCCAAAAGTATAACCTAGTAAGTCATATTTGTCGCAAAGGCTATTTTTCAGCATTTATGCACGAGAAAGTGACCTCTATCGGAAATGTTACTTACTAGGTTATACTTTTGGACAGCAGTTGTATGCTTTGCTGCAATCTAATTGTTCTTTTTTCTTAATGTCCCCAGAATCCTAAGAGGTAATTTATGCAACTTTTGATGGGACTGTTAGGCACATACTTGCCCTTTCAAGCACACGTTTTTTCATGTATGGAAACCGCTTTTTCTGCATCCAGTGACTACTTTGGGATGTGAAGAAGTTATTTAAAAACCAGCAAACAGAATCGCAAATTTATTGAAAAAGTGAAAAAATATAGTTTCGATCTTATAGTTCCAAAAGTAACTAAGTTAGACTGAAAAAACTGCAGAAACCAAGGTGGTAAGAATACCTACCACCGTCATTCTAAGGGTTACATGAATAAGTGTGTTGAATATTCGAAACATTTTTATTTTTACTAGATTTATGTGAAATATCTCTGCGCAATGCGCTCCAAAAACTGAACAAAAAAATACATTTCTGACTCGACCCCAGGCTTAACCATAAGGTGGAACAATTTATGAACTTTTTAAAAGAATCGGTGTTTTGACACGTTCAAGTTTTCAATGATTAATGCGTCTAAAACTAATCAAATAAACAAATTTTCAATAATGTTAACTGATGTTGCCTTTGCTTACTTAGTCTAAGTATGATGCTAGCCAGTCTTCTTTAATCATATCGCTAGCTTTTTCAGCCACCATGATTGTCGGTGCATTAGTATTTCCTCGAGGGACGAGTGGCATTATAGATGCATCAACAACTCGTAGTCCTTGAATTCCATACACCCTTAATCTTGGATCCACAACAGCTTCTGAATCTTCCTTGGGTCCCATTTTACAAGTTCCTACTTGATGATTAATCGGGTCAGCGTAATTTCTCAATATGCATATCCAATACTTATCACTATTAAACGTTAAATTATGACACGGTACTTTCGGAACAGTGTCCAATTTATACCCGTTTTCTCGGAATATTTTCGTATCGAACAATGTAAGACTATGTCGTATAATTTCTAGTGTACGATTTACATCAGAATCATCCTTGAAATATCCAGCATATATTAAAGGTTTTCCCCAGACTGGGTCCGTATTGTTAAGTTTAATGTACCCTTGACTTTTAGGAGTGAGAAGAACTGTTTTAATAAGAATTTGATCATAGTAAGCTAAAGGTTTTCGACCTCTAGTGGCAGAATTCGTTCCTAAAAAGATCAACTGGGTATCGGGTGCTTCTTCACTTTCTTGAGATTCCGTTTTGCTGAAGGCATTAACTATCAAAGGCCCTACTGCTGATAAAGGACCATTGTGCTTCTCTAAATACGTTTTCAAATCTGAAATTTTTTCTCCATCAGATTTGTCTGTAATGGTTGAGTTCAACAAAATTGTTACTCCAGTGCAGGCAACATGATCGCGAACATTCCTGCCCACTGGTGAGTTTTTAATCACTTTAATGCCAAGTTTCTGAAGATCTTCTGTTGGTCCTATGCCAGAAAGCATCAGCAACTGTGGAGAGTTGACAGTTCCACCCGAGATAATTACTTCCTTCTTAGCCATCGCAACTTTTTTTGTTCTTCTGTTGTTGACAGTAGAGAAGTATTCAACACCAATAGCCCTTTTGGTTCCTGGGTCAATTTTGATTTTGGTTACGTAAGCCTCAGTTTCGATAAACAAATTAGTCCTTTTGTTTCTGATTGTTTTAATAAATGCTGTGTTCGTACTTTGACGTTGTCCATCTCTTGAAGTTGTTTGCAGAATCATTGTACCCAATTGATTTTCTCCATTTAAATCTACTTTCTTGTAACCAATTTCCTGACATGCTTCAAAAATATTTTTCGCATTCTCGTCTGTATATGGAAATCTTTGTACTGATAGATATCCTCCAATTCCGTGGTATTTTGAGTTATTCTTAACAATCTGTGTAAGTACAAGTTGAAAACAATTTATTATTCAAAAACTTTGAAAGGAATATTTTTCAAGCTTTTTAGTTTGCATCAATACTTAGAACTAATGAAGGTGCCATATTGGAATGAAAAATGTAATTAGTTTTCTTTTTTCATAAAACTGTGCCTTAACTGGTATTAGATTTTACCTCTTTGTCCAAATTGTTTTCAGATTTCTTAAAATAAGGTAGCACTTCTTCATAGCTCCAGCCTGTATTTCCCAATTCAGCCCACTGATTGTAATCCGCCCGATTACCTCTCACATATGCCATGCCATTATACGAAGTTGATCCACCCATCATCTGCAATTTTTTCACAAGGTTTCATTTGTGAATATATATACAGTTCCTACAATAGTGTAGGTACCAATTTTAAAAATAATTTGTGCAAAAATGATAGCTATTCACATGTTAATCATGACTATACACGCAGAAAACAGAAACTTATATTTTACTGAAAACCAAGCTAAATCTACTGATCTTCCAAGTACGTATATGGACAACACTACAGTTCAGTAAATTCTACAATTATAGGCAACTAAATATGACTATTATTGATGGTTACCAGTACCGATTCTCAAGTGCTGCCGACTTACGGATCAGTAACTTTTACCGATTCAGTCGCTATTCTTCACTGTTCCTCGATGCTGCAATTACCAATTATCATGTCACTTTGACGAATAATATAAATAGATCTAGCTTATGTTAATGGTACAAACTATAGTTTGGACGGCTATATAAATTGTAAAAAAATATTGCTGAAAAATAATTAATAAATAAACAAACGGTTAATTCTGAGATATATTTTCGGATATACTTATAATTAATCGGTATTTGTAAGTTATAACGCTTATGAGACAACTAAAATTTCGCACGCAACGGGGGGAGGGGGGGGGGATTTGAACGCATAAACCTAAGCACGCAAGTCGATTACCTTAACCACTACACTACCCAGCTGAAAATTCCTGTACAGGAACTTCGGACGATCTTGCACATGTACCTGTACACGAAACTGCGCACGAACCTGTACAGGTAATCTTGACGGTTCCTGTGCAGAAATTCGCGAAGGAAACTGTATATGATCCTGCAAGGGAACCCATATACAAGCTAACCTTTGAATGGTCCTGTACAGGTTCCTTCAAAGAGTCATTTGAGGTGTGGGTTCATATACAGGAACATTTTCAGGACCCTATACATGAACCTGCATAGGAACTAATCCGCGAGGGTTCGCTGGTGGCTAGGCTCTCTCGCTAGTGAGTTGGTTCTTCAAGGGAATAAAAGAAAGGCAAGTTTATAGCTGTAAGCGACATCAGTTTTCGCAATGGTTTTCTGTAAAGGACCCTATACGTGTTTCTGTACAGGATCCTACCAAAGGTTCCCTTGATGGTTTTCTGTAAAGGATCCTATACACGTTTCTGTACAGGATCATTCAAAGGTTCCTTTATCAGTGCAGGTTCCTTTGCAGGATCATGTACAGTTTCCTTCGCCATATTCCTGCACAGGAACCTTTAAGATTATCTGTACAGGTTCGTGTGCATGTTCATGTACAGGATCCTTCGAGATTCCTGTACAGGAATTTTCAGTTGGGTATAACACGAGTTGCGATCTGTGAAAGAATTCCGAAATGCATGTGTAACTAAGGTGGCGACCTCGGTAACGACTTTTGAATACGCGTTCATGCCATCGCGGCACACGACAAAATTTTTCGCATTTACCTCATATAACCATACAAGCCAGCTGGAACAGTCGCGGAACGCCAAAACGGCTTGCTCCAATAAACTCTCAACTGTACGCGATCTGTGAATAAGATTTGCCATCTTGTTTTATTTATTATAAAACCCTTTCATTGCTGAGTGAGAATATGAAGTAATGTATCGACTGTCACAGAAATGTCAAAAATAAATGTTTTTTAGGTGCTGCAATCCACCCATTGCCGATGGCATCATGAATTCATCCGGTGGTCCGCGCGGATAGGTTGTGTTATTACGACTTTGAGGGCGAGCTAAACAAGCTATTCGGATCGGTAGCATGTACCGATCCTTCTGTAATGTTCACTGCACCACTATTGTAATCTCAGTTCAGTCGATTTGACATATCTTACCGTATTTTGTACCAGGGAATAGAGGTTTATTTTACTAAAGGATTGCCGTTAAATTCACCCTAATTTCAATGTGACATTTACAAAATGCTCAGTGCTTTTGACATTTTCACCCCTTCATTAAGAGCAGTTTTTACTGTTACGGTTACAAGAAACACTTTACATTTCTTGATTAGTAAATATTACATTTCTTTTTTCTGCGTGCAGTCTTAAAAATTATTTATACCTTTCCGCGTGGCCATACGCATGGACCTCCAGTTCTTAAACATTTATGCGTGTTTTCTGATTGAGTGGTGTAACTCCAATCAACGTTAGTATTTCCCAAATAGGGTAAAAGTGCAGGAACTTCAGTAATACTTGGTTCTTCTATCCCTGCTTCCAGTAAAAGTATCTGAAAATTCAATTGCTTTTTTTATAATATGAAATCAATAGGTATTATGTAGACTTCATATTTTTGTTTAAACTTGGTAAAGTTTCATTTATAGTTCTATTGGAATATGTGGGGATGGCAAAACCCTTTAACTTAATATTAAAATGTTTTCCGAATATTTTTTTGATATAATATTTATAAAGAAATCAAGAAATGTAGATGGAGATTCAAGATTTCATACATACGTTCCATTTTTTCAGTTCTGACAATCGGTTAGCGACTACACAACCAGCTCCTCCAGCTCCCACAATTATAAAATCGTATTCATTCCTTGGTAAATTTGTGGGCGGAATTTTAGGCTTTAAGGAACTAAATGTTCGAAAGATAAGTTCCAAAAGCAGTATAGTCGATGGTTCACAAGAAGAAGTTGCATTGTTAATTTCACATAAGTCACTCAGATTAGGATGAATCCAAGACATAATTTACGCTACAGAGCAAAATATAGAGTTGGACAATTAAAAAGTTTATTATTTGAACCTTAATTTTATACTTTTACATTGAATCCCAGTGGGCACAAAACCTTGAACATCCCAAGAACGTCCTTGGGACGTCCAATGTCAGTCCAATAAACGTCTCTAAGACGTCTAATATCCTAAAGATGTCCTAAAGACGTCTTGAAGACATAGGACGTTTTTTTCGGACATCTTTCGTACTGACATTGGATGTCTTGAAGGAATCTCAAGGATGTTCTGAAGACATGTTCCAAAAGACGTCCTAGGGATGTCCCGAAGACGTCTCTAGGACATCCTTAATTTTTTTGCCCACTGGGATGATTTCAACTTTTTGTATATTACACGTCACATCACTGTTGTCTTGAACCAATTTTGACTGGAAAGTGCTAGCTCATTACAGTGTTTTTCTGAATATGTTATGGTAATGCCTCCCGAGTACTTTAAACAGCACACAAAAACAACCGCTGAGTCCCTTTTTAAATAATTTTATTTCAAAATTTTTTTTTGGGTGTTAAGAATATTTGTGTTGGAATCACTGGAAATTGAATTTTTACTAGTATGAACCGTTCAGTTTGGCATCCAAAAATACCTCTAATAGTTAGACATCATGTAACATTCAAAAGACTCTAAAATCTCTTAAAGCAGGTGCAAAGTCTGTTTATTTTTAATTCCTCCTCAGTGCATTGCACGACTAAATAGTCAGAACATGAATTAAAGTGCATAAAATTCCTTCGGAAATTATTTTAAAAAATGTAATGTTTTATTGAATAGTTCAGAAAATATGACTTCCAGAGATTATTTTTTATTGAAAAACTGGCCTAAAAAGAAATTGAATTTTAGGTTTTGTGACATGTCTCATTTCCTGCAACTTTTTAAATGCAAGGCACTTATATCATTTAAAACAGACTAAATTTCCGGAGATATGAAAAAATGCTTTACCTGGAAAGAAAAATTTAAAGTGACCTTCACATTAATTTTAAATGAAAAAGGACGCATTTTGATTATTTCAAAATGAGATATTTCACGAAACCTGAAATTAAATTATTTTTCAAATGAATTTTTCAATAAAAAATCACTTCTGGAAGTCTTATTTCCTGCACTGCTCAAGATAAAAAATGAGTTTTTATGTTACGGGAATTTTTTTACTTTGATTCTATTCCTGACTTCGTACAATATTAAGGCGAGTAATGCATTGTGGAGGAACTTAAAATGAACTTACTTTTTGCACTTTTTGAATTTTAGATGATATTTAACTGTTAATGACCATCCATAAATTACTAAACAGCTTTGGGGGCGGGGGGGTGATTCGGAAACATGTCATGATCTCTTACATGAGGGGAGGGGGGTGATCTATATTTTTAAGTAATATTTTTAACAAGCCAACCTACAGGAATTCCATGTATCCAGAATTGTAGTATTCAAAGTTAATGTTTAGCAATTTTACAAGAAAAGATTTAATAATGTTATAAGTTATGAGGACTTCATATCGGTATAATTAGATTAGTATTTTAATTTTTTCCACCATTCTGAAAAAAGATCCATAAAAACAAAATTTTCCCAAATTTTTGAAGTTACTACTACCCGCTAAATCATTCAATATTTTTTCTTCATGCCTTTATCGAAAGATTGATTTTCAATGCCTGTAGAGTCCAAAGTGGATTTATGCCAGGAAGATCACGTTGACATATGGGAAAGAAATCAGTTAAGATGGTTCAGACATCTTTAAAGAATGAAAGATGAACGACTGACCAAACAAGTGTATAAAGAAAAAGTAAATGTCAGAATACCCAGAGGTAAACCGCCGAAAGAATGGTTAGAATCTGTGAATGAGACATTAATCCGAAGAGACATAAGAAGCCATAGAAACGCGAGGGCTTGTATGAAAAATGCATGGACGTGAAGGAAGCTAGAGAAGTATGCCAGGAGAGAAAAGTGTGGCGACACATAGTTTATAAAAAGAGTTACAGTAGAGTGAATGGAACCTGAAACAAAAGACCTTGGATACAAATGAGTCCAAGTGGAGAACCTCACATAACAGCCTTGTTAGGCCCTTCACTTGGGGGTGATCGCTAGAAAGATTGATCAGCAACCTGGGTCGGAGCAGTGTTGCGGAACGAACTTGTAATTAAAATAAATAACACAAGAATTCTAGATCAATCTCAAAAATCTATACCCCCTACCTCACATCACTCCTTTCCTCACTGAGCAAGTCACGCCTACCCCAAAAGGAAAATGGCTTTATGGTATAATTAAAGAATTTTTAAGGCTCTCAATAAGATATTTTAATCATTTTTCAATGATCCTAAAGAATTTCACAAAACACTCAACATTTTAAAAGATGTTAAGGAATATCATTGGATTTTATGTAATTTCGCGCGATTTCAATGTATTCGAAAAGATTTCCAAATATATCAAGGTATTTGCAAACAAAATTTAATTCGGTAGATTTGAAAGAATTGGTAAGATTTTATTATACTTTAAGAGAGTAGAACATTGTGCGCGCTAAGTGCACACCAATTACGCTTCATTTAAAGAAAAAAAAGCTCGGCTTATTTTCAAGGCAAGTGATGGCATACATTTTTTTATAGATTTTACAGAAGATCTTATATGATTTAAGAATGTTGTAAATTATGTTCAAAAGGTTTCTCTAATTAGAGCAAGCTAATTCCAGTAAACGCAATATGAATGTCAAATTTTTTTTCAAATTTACATATATAGTTCTTTAAAATTAGCAGATGATTTTTTTCATTAACAAAATAAGGCTCTCTGTATGCGACGTAATCCGACACCGCACTTTCAAAATATTTGGAATATTTGAAAATCATAAGAAGTACATCTTCAAAGTATTTCCAGATGAACGGTGAAAAGGTTTTTTTTTTTCACCTGTTTCTAATGATCAAGGTAGAATTAAATTCGACGTATTCAATTTGATTCGAATTTTCTAGATTTCATTTGCCACGTTCTTTCGACTTCTCTTTAATTTTTCTATACATATAATATTTGGAATCCTGAAATAAAATCGAAGAGTTGTTGAAATTGTATAAAGTGTGCAGATATGAGGTTTCTTGGATTAATGATTTCAAATATTATGTTAAAAATTCAAAATGGCGGATGCCAACTTGAAATTTGTATTGAATTTATATAAAATTGGGAAAAAAACTGGATTGGGCTATCACTTTTCAGCCAAATTTTGGTTCAAGCTAGCCGTGATGTATCGTCGTTACTTGTCCAAATAAGTTTATCGGTAAATAATAATGCGTGATCAAGCACATCTTGACAAAAATTTCAATATTATTATGAATGTATTTTAGCTAATGTTGAAAACTGGTTTTGGGCAGGGCGTAATATTAGATTTTAAAAATTGATGTTCTCAGAATTATAGTACGCCATCCATATCCACAAATTATTTGTAATTGAACTATTTACGTGGACATTTTCAAGTGAAAAGTTTGAGAGAATTATATTTTACATTATTCCATTGTATTGTATACCTCAAATCAAATGAATGATTCGGAAACTATTTACTTTCGAGTAATATTACAATGTTTACTTTTAAGGTTAAAAGTTTTGTTCGAATCCACACAAAAATAAATAAGTTTCTCTTAATGATATTTTAGATATGGATAGAGTTAGATTTATCAGAATTTGATTCAGAATCATCAATATAAAATGTAGCCTGTTTGATAGGGACCCGAAAAACCCCGTGAGCGGAAAGTTGTGTTTTGCGAGTTTTTGGCCCTTATTTTTTTTCCAATTTCTATTGATAAAAATGGTTTCTAATACATTAAATGTTAAATTCAACTGATAATTAGATCTTCATATGAATTTTCAAAACAATTTATTATTACGATAATATTATTGTCAAAAACAATTGTTTAAATAATTCATCATTGCTCATGGTTATCTTCTCTTATTGTAATACTAGAAAGTTTCGGGTTTTTTCTGAAATTTTTGACTCTGCTTTGGCTTTCCGGTTATAAACATATAATAATAAATAAACATTAGAGGAAATCTCTCTTTGCTCAATCTCTTTATTTTTTTGAGGATATATGTTTTCTGAGATAGAACCATATGTTGAAAATATTCTTCAAATTTTCTATATGGATCATATTGAATGTAACTTTTTTTTGAAGTAATTACTGAGAGCCTTTTTTCAAATTCATATTACAGTAGCAAAAGAGTCAAAATACTTCATTCCCAAAAAAATGGAATACTATTTAAAAATGATTTTTTTTTATGTTCTTTTATTATTTGTTCATGACAAAAAAGTGAAAGACAAGCTGAAAATTTGAAAAATCGCCAAAAAAATTTAGCATTACTCTAAGAGAAGATAGTTATAAACATTATTAATTCGTTAAAACAATAATGTTTTTAGTTTGTTCTAATTATTATCTCGCTCTAAGTGAAAAATTGAAAAAATGTTTAAAATTTCAGACAAAAGCACAAGTTTCTAGTAATAATAAAAGAGCATATCAATAAAAAGACCGATAAATTGTTCAAATAATTATTTTTGTTAATTCGAATCAATTTTTACCATACTCTAATTGAAAAGTACACAAAAAGTAAAAATTTTAAGAAAAAACTTCAACTTTCTATCATTTTTCTAAGAGAATATTGTCATAAATAATAGAGGATTGTTCAAACAATAATTGTCGTTAACTTTGAATAATTGTTGCCTCGCTGTAACTGCAAAGTTAAAAGCAAGTTAACAAATTCAGAAAAAACACGACTTTCTACCTCTATGCTAATAGGAAATTGCTATAAACAATAATAAATTGTTTGTACAATTGTTTTGAACGTCTTATTATCAGTGGGAAGTAATATTTATGTATTAGAAATAATTTTTACTAATAGATTCTGAATAAAATTGACAAAAACGTACTTAAAAAAGAATATGTGTCAAACTTTATGGGGCTTGCGGCACCTCTAAATATCATTTTTAAAACAACCAAAAAAGGCATTTATTTATTTTCTATGGATTGGAGTAAATTATGTTGTTTGTCAAATTTTTTTTTAATTCGTACTTTCATAAGGAATACATATTGTGAGTTTTATATGCGGGCTAAATAACGTTTTGTGGCCAGAAGAATTTTTGTTCTCATAAAATCGATTCTCATTTTTCTCGGAAACCAATTAGTTAGTTTGGAATCTTTTTTTAATTTTCTGGTGGACTTCGGAAGAAGACGATAAGCGCTACTTATAATGAGAAAGAAAACCATTAAATATCTCGCTTAACACAAAATTTACAGCTTCGTATACATTTCTTTGCAAATTGGAAAAATACGTATCGCCTAATATCCACTAAAAAATATGTTTCATCCCCGAGAGATTCTACAAACTTCAAGTGTTCAACCTGCATCATTTAAAGTAAATTCGTTCCTAATATTTTTTTAGAATGTCCCCAGAATCCTGAATACTATCTAAATTTGAATTAGATGTATTCAGATTCAGTGATATTATTTCTATAATCTTTGATGAGATTATTAGGAACGTTCTTGTTAAATCGAACCCAGGTGTGCGTAAAATCAGAAACAATTCTTTAACTCACCGCTTTCAAAGACTTACTTTGGAGATTCGACACTATGAAAATAAAATGAGGAATGCACCATTCAAAATATATAAACAATTAAGTTGTATTGATAGAAAATAGATACAAAAATTGGCAATGCCGGGGTCTCAATAAAGATATTTGGTCTGACACGGTTGACGAACCAGTGCGTACTGTACTGGTAGAAGGACAAGATTTGGGACTGATATCAGCACATTTCGTGACTATCGTGGACTGACGGCCTTTTTCAAATGAGTTACAAAAACATGGCGCGAGTCTAAAAAAAGCCGTCAGTTCACAGGAGTCAAGTACGATACTTTTCAGAAAAAAATAATAAATGGCGTGATTTCAGTCTCTCCATGGGAAAATGCAAAATCACGTGAGCTCTACTGCATTTTTGTTCTAACGAGCGTAAATGAGACAACAAAGTATCATCGACTCACCTATCCGCTATGAATTTCTCTTTCTATCTTTGTGAACCACGGTCTCTTTTTAGCGTTACAAAAATATGGAGACACGCACAAATCGAGCTCTTTTTTAACTCTTCATCACGCCGTGCTTACTGAACCATATTTTTTTAATCATCCAACCAGACACCGCTAAAAAGGCGTACTTTTGCGTTTGTCTGTGGAGGCATGAAAACACGCCATTTTCATGACTGCGTTCTGAAAATATTATTATTTATATTCCCGTTAACAGTTCATTTATTTTACATCTATATATAGTCATATAGGGGAACATGGGACAAAATGACGACAGGCGCAAACCGGGACAATGATTATATCTCCTCTATTGTGTGACGCCATCTACTGGAAATTGTAGGAACTTCGTTTTGAGTCGGTCCCGAGATTTCTCATGTCAATTTGTTATAATTTTGTTGTTATTTTCCAAGTTATAAGACGTATGGATCGTTTTCCGGCCCATTTATAATTTTGACTGTTTTTCAACTACACGTTGTTATTATTATTATTATACCATTAAGCCATTTCCCTTTCGGGGTAGGCGTGACTTGCTCGTTTGGAGAGCAGTGAAATAGGTATATAGGTATGAGGTAGATCGGTAAATGGGTATATGGTAGATGGGTATAAAGGTGTTAGGTATAGATGTTTTAGATTGATCTGGAGTTCTCGTGTTATTTATATAAATGACACGTTCACTCCGCAACACTGTTCCGACCCAGGTTGCTGATCAATCTCTCTAGCGATCACCCCAAGTGAGGAGCCTCACAAAATTGTTATGTATGGTTCCTCACTTGGGCCCATTAGTATCCAAGGTCTTCGTTTCAGGCATCATTCACTCTATTGTCACTCTGTTTATAAACTATTTGTCGCCACACATTTCTGTCCTGGCATACTACTCTAGCTTCATTCACGTCCATGCATTTTTTCATGCAGGCTCTTGTATTTCTATGGCTTCTTATGTCTCTTCGTATTAGTGTCTCATTCACAGATTCTAACCATTCTTTCGGCGGTCTACCTCTGGGCATTCTGCCATTTACTTTACCTTTATACACTTGCTTGGTCAGTCGTTCATCTTTCATTCTTTCAAGATGTCCGAACCACCTTAGCTGATTTCTTTCCCATATGTCAACTAGTGTATCCCCTGTACCACATTCTTTGAGGATTGTCTCGTTTCGTACTTTGTCCATCAGTGTTTTCCCGCATATTATGCGCAGAGGTTTCATGCCGATCGCGTTGATTTTACTCCTGTCCTTTTCTTGACAGGTCCATGGCTCGCTACCGTATAGTACAGTCGGTACGAAAATAGAGTTATGTATGGCCATTTTAGCTTTTTTTGATATGTTTTTATTTGTGAGGATGGACCCTGCTCTACCGATAACCTGCTTACCCTTATTTATGCGCCTATCTAATTCCCCATCTATTTTTCCGTCGCTAGTGAATAGGCTACCTAGATATACGTACTTGTCAACTTGTTCTAATTTCTCATCGTTTAGGACAATGTTGCATATTGTTTTCTCACTTTTTCCCTCAAACACCATGACTTTCGTTTTATTCACGTTAATTTTGAGGTCCATGTTCTTCATGCTTGTATTAAGTTTATTCAACATTCTTTGCAAGTCTTCGACTGATTCTGCCATAACAATCTTGTCATCTGCGAAAGCCAACCCACGTACCTTGACGGTTTCGAGATCTACACCTTTTTCGTCGAAGAGGGCAGTTCTAAGACACTTATCCATGAATATGATAAATAGCCACGAGGACATAACGCATCCTTGTTTCACGCCTTGCATAATATCGAACCATTCACTCTGTTTCCCATTCACCCTTACACTCGCTTTACTACCTGTATATATTGTTTTTATTGCTTGTAGGAGCCCTCCATTTACTCCATACTCTTTAAGGACTTCCCAAAGTTTACTTCTATTCACCTTGTCAAAGGCTTTTTCTAGGTCAATAAATGCACAGAAGACTTTCTTTCCTACTCTCAAACTTTTTCTGTGACCTGTCTTAGGCTAAATATCTGATCTGTACATGATCTTCCTGGCATAAATCCACTTTGAACTTCCCATATTTTCTCTTCTGTAATTTCCATTACCCTACGGATAAGTATTTTTGAGTATATTTTACTTACGGTACTTAGTAGGCTGATACCTCTGTAATTACTGCAGTTGCTTTTATCTCCTTTTCTTTTGTATATTGGTACGATAATCGCTTTTCTCCAATCGTCTGGGACTTCTCCCATTTCGATACATAAATTTATTAATTCGCACAACCTGTGAGGTATGTACTCGCCACCGTATTTAAGCATTTCAGCGCTAATATTGTCTATACCCGCAGCCTTACCGTTTTTCAAGTTCTTAATTATATCTCTGACCTCAGTGACACAGAATTTTTCAATTGGGTTTTCTAATGCATTATCTTCTTTGTCGAAGTTTTGTTGTCCGATATCATCACCTCCTAATAGTTCTTTGAAAGAGTCTTTCAAAGCGTCTACTATTCCGTCTATATCATATAGCATTTCGCCTTTGCTGTTTCTCATGCTAGCAAACTCTGTACTTTTACTTTCCTTCAACTGTTTATATAATAGTTTCACAATTCCTTCAAAGCAGTCTTTTATTTTGTTCTTTTCTTCTGTTCTGATTTTCTCTTTAATCTCTTTGACTAGTCGTTTAACTTTCCTATTTTTGTGTCTGTAATCATTTTTAAGTCTAGTTCTCACCTCATCGCTAAGACCTGTCATGTTCAGCGTTTTATTGTGCGCTTCTTTCTTTTCTTTTTGGGCTACCGCAATTTCATCGTTCCACCACGCATTGCCAGACTTTCTTCCTACAACCGCCGTACCACATACTTCGGTCGCAGTTTTGACAATGATATCCCGTAACAAAGTCCACGCGCCCTCTATATCTTTATTGTTTATAAGCGCTTCCCACGTTGCAAATAATACAAATGTTTGTTTCATTAAAATGGCTTCAGCGCCATTCCCTTGTGTACTTAATAGCCCTTATTTTGCGTCGAGGCATTTTTAAATGCGAGTATTATCGCGATTTTCGGGAGTCATACTGAAAAAAGTATTTTGGGGGCAGAATGGACAGGGGCAAAACGGGTCACCGCACGACATGTATAGTACAGAGCGCACATTGCTTTCGAATTCTGCAAAATGCAGAAATGGATGCTCCCGATTGTTTATGCCGTCACGATTTTTTGACGAACAGTGGGTCCAATGCAGTTCATTCGACAATCGGGCCTCATAAGTCTTGCGCAGGTTTCAACAGTGAGGATGGAGACGAAATTCATGTCTGCATATTTTATGAGGCCATTTTTTTGTAAGGTCATTTTTATATAGAAAATGGACAATAAAACTTGTTACAACAAGTTCTTATAACTTTACTAATTATTCATTTGGTCTTTATTGATTAATTTTGTTCATCATACATGTCGTTAAATGTCCAAATGAGTTCGTCAGTAAATGATAATGGGGGATCAAGAACATATTAACAAAAATTTCAATATTACTATGAATGTATTTTAGTTGACCTGGAAAATTCGGTAATTGAACTATTTATAATGAGACCGAATTCATTTCAAATCGGACAGACAGTCCATGCTCAATCATCTACCACTCAAAAATTTGCACACAGTTATGAGTATTTGAATTTTTTAAATTGAAAACGCAAATTACAAAAAAAAATTGTCAAAACTTTGCTTCGAGATCCGTCGGAAAATTTAAAAAAGTTCAAAATTTACAAAATAGCGGAGATTTTTCTTACAATATTTATAGTCAATTTACTCAATAACTCTAACTTTTTTCTCTTGATTTTTTAAATAGATTTTTTTCAGAGTCTAAACTAGCCCTTTTAGCGCCCAATGCGAAGAGATTATTTTGCGCCCTCCCCTTCTGAAAAAAGCAAATAACGTCGCTGGTTCAACTGTTTTTGTTGAATGATATGCAATATATATCTTCAATGAAATCTCGTGAAATCCTTTCTAATCTTTTAACATATACCCTGAAAGCTTCGAAATTTGTTGAAATAATAATTCCTGTAAAACCTGAAATCTGTTGTAGAGATTCTCTAAAAATTCGTGAAAAATTCTTCAATCTTTTTACAACCCTTATGATCCGAAGAAATCCCTCGAAATCTTATCATTATTTCAATTTGTTGCAATCCCTTAGATCTGGTGAAATATCTTGAAATCTGTGAAATCCGTAGAAATCCCTAGAAGTCCCGTGAAATTTCTTTTCATTTTATTCGTATCTTTCTAAAATTGTTTACAATTTTCTAAAATTCTTTGAAACATCTTAAAAATGTTTAAATTTTGATACATTTCTTGGATCTTTTCAAATACACCCTTAACACTTTAAAATCCTTTGAAATCATCTTGAAATCTATAATATCTTTAAAAATACTTACAAAAATTTTTTAATCTTTGAACCCCAACAAATTTGCGTGAAAGCCTCAAAATGAGACAAAGCCCTTCAACAAATACCAGCTTTTGTCTAGTTGTGCTGTGTCGTCTTGGTACGTGCACAGTTGGAAGTTTCGCATCTTATGCACGACAACTTGTAAGTTGAAAATCTGACAAGAACTAATTGAGACGTGCACCGTGAGGAGAGTACCATCTGTGAAGTCCATTAAGCTAGCACCTCCGCAATCAAATTTTGGGATTTTTCCCAGCTCAGAAGTTTGGGCTTTTTTGGGCACCAATTAAAATTTTTGGGCTTCTTTACTTTTTTCAAAAAATCAAATTTCTTGTGGAGTTGCTAGCTTACATGAATCTAGCACTCCCACATCCGAAAATCACAAAATGATACGAATTCAATTTCACCAGAATTTTGGGCTTTTTTGAGCTCCCCAAAAATACCTAATCTGATTTTCGGGCTCCAACCCTTAATGTTAAAAATCAACCCCTTTATCCCACGCAGATATGACTTTGTCAAAAAATTATCTTTTTGAGAATTTTACAGTGTAGATAGAGTCTCTGATTTTTGGTCTTCTCGAAAATACCCACCCCAACTTTTGGGCTCCAACCCTCAACGTTAAAAATCAACCCCTTTCTCCCATGCAGACATGACCTTGTCAAAAGCTAATCTTTTTGAAAATATTACAGTGCGGATGGAGTCTCTGATTTTTGGGCTCCTCGAACATACCCACTCTGATTTTTTGGATCCAACCCTTAACGTTAAAAATCAAAACCTTTGTACTACACAGATACGACTTTGTAAAAAAATAATCTTCCTGAGAATATTATAGTGCCAATAGAGTCTTTGATTTTTCAGCTTCTCGAAAATACCCACTCGGATTTTTGGGCTCAAACCCTCAACGTTAAAAATGAACCTCTTTTTACCACGTAGATATATGTAACGCTGTCAAAAGGTAATCTTTTTGAGAATATTACAGTGTCAATAGAGTCTCTGATTTTTGGGCTCCTCGAAAATACTCACTCTGATTTTTTGGGCTCCAGACCTTAACGTTAAAAATCAACCCCTTTGTACCACGTAGATATAACTTTGTCAAAAGGTAATCTTTTTGAGAATATTACAGTGTCAATAGTCTCTGATTTTTGGGCTCCTCGAAAATACCCATTTGGATTTTTGGGCTCCGACCCTCAGCGTTGAATACTATCCCCGTTATACCACGCAGATATGACTTTGTCAAAAAATAATCAGTTTGAGAATTTTACAGTGTGGATAAAGACTCTGATTCTTGGGCTCCTCGAAAATAACTCTAATGTAATAACTTTCATTTAATAACTAAATTAAAAATTGTATTGGCTGTTTCACATGAAGAACCTTCGCAACTGTTTAGTGAAAGGACAAGGGGTGAATTTTGTGGGTTGTTCAATATTATTATGGGACTGAGAAAATAATTTGGAGTTTTCTGGATGTGGATTTCGTGACCATTTCCAATATAAAAATTTATTGTATGTTTCACATGAAGAAACTTCGCAGCTGTTCCGTGAAATGCGCAAGGGGTGGACTCTGGGTTTTTTAAATGTTATTATAGGGCATGGAACATAATCTGGAGTATTTTCAATGTAAATTTCGTAACCATTTTCAATTAAAAAATTATTGGCTGTTTTAGATCGACTGTGCGACAGGAATTTGATATTAAGCAATCTTAAAATTCATTTTTCACTCTTACCATTAAAAAAATGTTTATTTGAACAATTCAGAAAGAAGCTATTAAGAATTTAGATAAAACTCTGATGTAGTTGTGTAAAAATTAGTTCTATGGAAATAAAATATTACCTTTTTTAGAAATACACGCATTATTATGCTAGATGGTACAAATAAAAATTTTCAAGAAATTTGTATGATCTCTAAAAGATTATTTTTTGACAAAGTCATATTTGGGTGATACAAAGGGGTTGATTTTTAACGTTAAGGGTTGGAGCCAAAAATCAAAGTGGGTATTTTCGAGGAGCCCAAAAATCAGAGACTTTATTGACACTTTAATATTCTCCGAAAGATTACCTTTTGACAAAGTTATATCTACGTGGTAAGAATGGGTTAATTTTTAGCGTTAAGAGTAGGAGCCCAAAAATCTAAGTGGGTACTTTAAGGAGCCCAAAAATCAGAGACTCTATCAGCACTGTAAAATTCTGAAGAAAGGTTTTGTTTGACAAAGTCATATCTGCGTGGTATAAAGGGGTTGATTTTCCACGTTAGGGGTTGGAGCATAAAAATCGGAGTGGGTATTTTAGAGGAGCCCAAAAATCAGAGAGCCTGACCACGCTGTAAAATTCTCAAAAAGATTACTTTTTGACAAAGTTATATGTACGTCGTACAAAGGGGTTAATTTTCAACGTTAAGGGTTGAGGTTCAACAATTTAAGTGACTATTTTCAAGGAGGCCAAAAATCAGAGACTCTATTGACACTGTAATATTTTCAAAAAGATTACTTTTTGTCAACGTTATATCTACGTGGTACAAAGGGGTTAATTTTCAACGTTAAGGGTTGCAGCGAAAAAATTGGAGTGGATATTTTCGAGGAGCCCAAAAATCAGAGACTCTATCCACACTGTAAAATTCTCAAAAAGATTATTTTTTGACAAAATCATATCTGCTTGGGATAAAGGGGTTGATTTTTAACATTAAGGGTTGGAGCCCAAACATCAGATGAGGTATTTTCGGGGAGCCCAAAAAAGCCGGAAAATACGCTGGGATCAAATTTGTGAAAAATTCAAATTATTTGAATTGGGTTGATTTTAGAACTTAAGGTTTGTTTTAGAGAAATTTTGTTTTTTTAATTATTTCAAGAGCCCAAAAAATGATCAAAATTCTGGTGGAATGGGATTTGCCGATTAAAATTTTAATCGGCGCCCCAAAAAAGACCAAGAAAGCTTAAAATTCTAAGCTATGAGAAATTCCAAAATTCGAGTAGTTTTTTCTGTGCACAGTTACTCCGTGCATGGATATCCGTCACGCAAAAAAAGTTTCAACGACAAAAAGTTTTGTCTTGATTCAGAATTTTGAAAAGATATTGTACATAATTTTTTATATTTTAATTATTGACCAATTTTTTGAAAACGTACACTGGATATTCATAATGAAGGGGCCTCTCTCAACATTTTGAGCCAAAGTTGCTCGCATGCCGCTGCATTTGTTTGAGTTCTTATGTGATGTAGCTTTACGATATCAATATAGTAAATTTAAATTAAAAATCTTTAAGTTTTAAATTTAAATTTACTATAATGAATCATCGTGAAAGTATTAAATATATGATATCAATATATTTGAAAATTTCGAAGCTTTGTAAGTGAAATTTAAAAAAGGAAGATAAGAACTCAAGAAGTCGTCAAATATGTTAAGTTATGTTAATCGAATAAGACTTGCTATCCTGAATTTTTATTTTATCCAAGTGAAATTTAAAATATAATTCACATTTAAGGTAGATGTCCCAGCAATCGTGATTTTTCAGTTAGAAACACAACAAATAAGTAATAATCCCATGAAATGCAATGATAAAATATCGCTCGCGATTACTGTGAAAACAAGGAAAGTCGTTGAAGGTTGAGATTTGAAATTAATAAATACGGTCCTTTGTTTCCGCTTATACTGAATTTAGTATATACATATTTAATAAATTTACTGTACGCTGGTATACTAAATTTAATTTCATGTTGTGCATTCTACAGATTTTTCTAACAATGCATTTACAAAAATGCAATAGACTAGCTTTTTAGCTAAATGAGTAATTTCAGTTAGAATTAGTCTTTATATAAGAGCCTCAAATATAACTGTGGTACAATTTAAAAATAAATTCAGCCATTTCCTTCCATATTATCTCAATTTCGAGTTAACAATTTTTAACATTTGTTAGAATTTCTCCGGTAACTGATTTTTTGCGGAGGCAATGCCCAAAGAAAGAAGAGGCTTTTCACCGAAGATCCCCCGAAGTGAAGAGGTGGAACCGAGGGTGGAACATCTATCGACAGCCATTCTATTCTAAAATAAATTACCGCTGATAGATTTTTACTGAAACCATCACTATGTTGATTTTTATATGATTTCGTACCTTTTTTCAGGTTTTTTTTTCACCTAATTTAAATGTTGAAACAATATTTTTCTTAACCTATCTCGCTTCTCCACGAGATCTTCTTACAAATATTTAGCACGTTTCTTCAACATTTATCGCGATCTATTTCATTCTCGCGTTTGTGTTTCAAGCCAAGTCTTATAGAAGTGTGAAACGTTTAAATAATTGAAAGTAACATTCATAGCATTTGTTAATTAGTAAATTGTATGCTTTGTTGCAATCTAATTGTTCTTTTTTCTGAATGTACCCAGAATACTAACAGGTAATGTGTACGTCCTTTGATGCGACTATTAGAAACATGCTTGTTAAATGAATAGGTGTGTGGAATATCAGAAATACTTTTATTTTTATTAGATTTAAGTAAAATATATGTCTGAAGAATGCGCTCCGAAAGCTGAACAAACAAATACATTTCTACCTCGACCCCAGGCTTAACCATGAGGTGAAACAATTTACAAAATTTTTGAAAGAATGAGTATTTTCACACGTCCAAACTCTAAATGATTAGTGCGTCTAAGATTACTAAAATAAACCAATTTTAAATTATGTTAACTGATGTTGCCTTTTTTAACTACCCTTCAAGTATGATGCTCGCCAGTCTTCTTCAATTATATCGCTAGCTTTCTCACCCACCATAACTGTCGGTGCATTAGTATTTCCTCGAGGAACAACTGGCATTATAGATGCATCAGCGACTCGCAGTACTTTAATTCCATACACCCTCAATCTTGGATCCACAACAGCTTCTGAATCTTCCTTGGGTCCCATTTTACAAGTCCCTGCTTGATGATTAATTGGGTCAGCATAATTTCTTAAGATGCATATCCAATACTGGTCACTATTAAAAGTCAAATTATTACACGGTACTTTCGGAACAGTGTCCAATTTATACCCGTTTTCTCGGAATGCTTTCGTATTGAACAATGTAGGGGAGGCCGGGGCGAGATGAGCGTAGTTGTGATTTTCAGTGAAATATTTGAAATCTATAGTAGTTTTTAAAAACGTAAGTTATTCTATACATACTATGAACCTTCATCTATCAATTTTATCAAAGACTCAGTGTTCCAAAAATAGTAATTGCGGTAATAATATGAAACTTATAATTTGTGCACATGTCTCATCCCGCCCCATGCTCTGGGGCGAGACGAGACACGTATTGGGGCGAGATGAGACACCTAAACTATTTATTAGTTTTTGTTACTAGAAGATTATTTTCCGTGTTTTTCATACACATGAAAGATTATTTGAAGTATTCTAAGAATGGAAATGAGTATCATGACAAAATATAATTATTTTCACGATTGAGCAATATCATTACTCAAACAAATTCATGATCTGTAAAATGTTTAACAAATAATTTTGTGAGGTATAATTAAGTCTTATTACTTAGGGAAAGGGCTTTATAAATATTTGAAAGTATAAATGCATTTAATGGTTAATTATTTCAAATTTCTCCTTTATAATATAACTTTTATAATTTCAAGTTGAATTAACATTTATTTGAAATTTTTCATTCATGACATATTTCCAAACAAGTTTTTCAATAATTTATATACTGTTTTTATAAAATTCACACCTAAAAACCATAATTTTTCTCTGCATAAAAATGGGGATTTTTCTGAAAAATTGAATGAAATGATTTTAAATATAAATTTTAGAATTCTTCTACAACTTGTCATTTTCAATATAAATGAAAATTTCGTTTTGAATATGATGAAAGAACAATTCGAAAAATAAAATGTATAAACAAACCCAATTGCAGGTGCTCTGACACTAGAATTTCTTCAAACATCAGCTTTTACAATATCAGTCATGGACCCTTCTAACCACACATGTCAGTTTTTCTTTTGTAACATTCCACTGTCGAAACTCTCCTTTAAATTTTTATCTTTTCCCAAAAATTTCACTATAAATGACTCAAGTCTTGCGGACAGAAACTTTTCTGCCAGCTCCATAAAGAGGTTATGATAAGCAAGACAAGAGCGTCTCATCTCGCCCCACGAACTCGGCTCGTTCCGCCCCAAATCACAATTATGATTAAAACTTTAATAGGGGAGCGGCGGCGAATGTGGCGCGGTGGCTAATGTGGCGCATTCGAGTTTTCGAATATTAACGCATTTTCTGCTTGTGGAGGTAGTTTCATTACATGTATATATGTTTTCAACCTTAAATTATTAAAAAATTGGGATAATTAAATTAATTGCCTGATTTTTATGACGAAAAGTTAGTTTTGGTTATTTCGCTTGTATTGTCAGAGTAGCTAAAAACAAGTAAAAAATTACAGAAGTTACGTGTAAACTTATACAATTTTTTGGGAATATTCTGTTTCGAGTTTCTTGAATGCTTTAAAGTTCAACATTTTGATTAAAATTATTAAACTTTTATGTAAAAAATCTGTATTAAATACTTTTCACATGCGACTAATATGGCGCATTAGGGACTAAAATCGGCAGGTAACTTGGCGCACAAGTTTGTGGTTTGTTTTGCTCGGGGAATTTTGTAGAAATAAAGTGCCGGTTCTTGGTTAGAAGGTAAGAAATATTTACTGAAAGTAATAACATTTCGTTTCTAATATGCATAAAAAAGTTTTATCCTAATTATTATCGTGTATTTTAGAGTTGTTTTAGAATAATTGTATTTTGAAATCGTTTCACCAGTTTTCGAGTTAGGTTTGTTCTGACAGAATAAATATTTAGAGGGTTTACAATAGTGAATAGTGATATTATTCGAATGTTGAATCATTATAACTGTTTTGGAAAAGAATAAATTTTACTTATTATTACTATAATTTTGATCTATTGTTTATACAACGTCTGTAAGCTTATCTTAAAATACAACATTTTTAGTACTCAAATTATTGTGAGACAATCTGTACTGTTAAAAAACATTTTTTCTTGAAATTTGGGCAGATATAATCCCTCAATTATGTCAATAATATTAAACGTGAATACATTTATCTTATTTTCATTAAATTTTACTAATTTTTCTTCATAATTTGTTTTTTATTTAATAATTATGAACTGAAATCGGAACGCGCCACATTACCAAACAAGGTAGGACAACTTGACGCAGATGCTTTTTTTGGAAAACACATTAATTAACTGTTTTAATGAACTGCAATTGAATTATCTCCATGTATATAGCATTGGTAAGGTATTAGCCTAAACAGAATATATCTTATTACAATATTTTACTTTATATTTGAATTTTAATCGTACATTTTCCTTTATATGCGCCGCATTCGCCGCCGCTCCCCTATTACCTGTTTTTAATAATTAATTGTGTATAAATGAGTTAGTACATTCAAGATTGATGATTAAACTTCACGACAAACCTTAGTTTACAAATATTATCTATTATTTTCAATCATTTCTGTTCGTTTTGTTATATCATAGAATAACAGGATTCATGTGTTGAAATTTCAATCATTTTTATTTTTACTTTATCTACTTTATTTAATTTTTTTTTCTCTTTCCGATAAATTCAATGTTATTATTTATGCCATTTCTGAAGAAAACAACAACAAAAATCACATATTTCGAGAGAAAATTCAGAGTCTCATTTGACCCCGTATGCTCATCTCGCCCCGGTCTCCCCTAAGGCTATGTCGTATAATTTCAAGTGTACGCTTCACATCAGAATCATCCTTGAAATATCCGGCATATATTAAAGGTTTTCCCCAGACTGGGTCCGTATTGTTAAGTTTAATGTACCCTTGACTTTTAGGAGTGAAAAGAACTGTTTTAATAAGAATTTGATCATAGTAAGCTAAATGTTTTCGACCTCTAGTGTATGAATTCGTTCCTAAAAAGATCAACTGAGTATCGGGTGCCTTTTCACTTTCTTGAGATTTCGTTTTGCTAAAGGCATTAACTATCAGAGGTCCTACTGATGATAAAGGACCGTTTTGTTTCTTTAAATACTGTTTTAAATCTGCATTTTTTTCTTCAACAGATTTGTCTGTAATGGTTGTGTTCAACAAAATTGTTACTCCAGTGCATGCAACATGATCGCGAAGATTCCTGCTCACTGATGAGTTTTTAATTACTTTTATACCAAGCTTCTGAAGATCTTTTGCTGGTCCTATTCCAGAAAGCATCAGCAACTGCGGAGAGTTCACAGTTCCACCAGAAATAATTACTTCCTTCGTAGCCATCGCAACTTTTTTTGTTCTTCTGTTGTTGACAGTGGAGGTGTATTCAACACCAATAGCCCTCTTGGTTTTTGGGTCAATTTTGATTTTGGTTACGTAAGCCTCAGTTTCGATAAACAAATTAGTCCTCTTTTTTCTGATCGGTTTAATAAATGCGGTGTTGGTACTTTGACGTTGTCCATCTCTTGAAGTTGTTTGCAGAATCATTGTACCCAATTGATTTTCCCCGTTCAAATCCAGTTTTTTGTAACCTATTTCCTGACATGCTTTAAGAATATTTTTCACATTCTCGTCTGCATATGGAAATCTTTGTACTGATAGGTATCCTCCAGTTCCGTGGTATTTTGAGTTATTCTTCACAATCTGTGTATATGAAAATTGGCAACAATTTATCATTAAAAAAATTTTAAAGGAATATTTTCGAAGCTTGTTTCATTTTACTACTTTTAATTTTTTAATGCAGATTAAAAAATATAGTATTCTTTTAGTTTTTATAAATACTTAGAACTATAATCAAGATGCCACATTGGAGTTAAAAATTTGATTGTATTTTATTTTATAAGACCGCGTCTTTTGTGGTATTAAAATTTACCTTCTTATCCAAATTATTTTCCGATTTCTTAAAATAGGGTAGCATTTCTTTATAGCTCCAACCTTTATTACCCAGTTCAGCCCATTTATTATAATCCGCCTGATTACCTCTCACATATGCCATACCATTATATGAAATAGAACCACCCATCATCTGCAATTTGTTCACAAGATTTCATTTGTAAATATGTATTTTTAACATTAGTGTAGGTATTTATTAAAAAAATATTATTTGCGCAACAATGATAGCTGTTCACATGTTAATGATGACTATAGTCTTCAAAAATGTTTATACCTTTCCACGTGGCCATACGCACGGACCTCCAGTTCTTAAACATTTATACGTTTTTTCTGATTAGATTGTGTAATTCCAATCAACGTTAGTATATCCCATATAGGGTATAAATGCAGGAACTTGAGCAATACTTGGTTCTTCTATCCCTGCTTCAAGTAAAAGTATCTAAAAATTCAATTTTTCTTCATCATAATAAAAAATCAATAGATGTTATGTAGACTTAATTATTTTTTTAAGTTCGCATAGTTTCATTTATACTTCTATTGGAATGTGTAGAGACGGCGAGATTATAAAACTATTCTTTCAAATGCTTTCCGAATATTAGCTTGATATAGTTTTAAAGAAATCGACAAATAAAGATGATGATTTAAGATAGCATTACGCACATTCCATTTTTTATTTCTGACAATCGGTTGGCGATTACACAACCCGCTCCTCCAGCTCCCACAATTATGAAATCGTACCTATTCCTCGCTAAATTTCTGAGTGGAATTTTAGGCTTGGAGGAACTAAATGTTCGAAAGATAAGTTCCAAAAGCAGTATAGTCGATGGTGGACAAGAAGAAGTTGCATTGTTGATTTCACATAAGTCAGTCAGTTTTGGATTAATCCAAGACATAATCTACGCTACAGAGCAAAATCTAAAATTAGAAAATTGAAAAGTTAATAATTTTTACCTTAATTTTATATTTACAGATAATTAACTTTTACTTCTTGTATATCAGGGAAGAGTGGGGTATGGTGCCGCACTTTGACCTAAATGCCCTATAAATTATAATGTGAATGTGATTTTGATGTGCTCATTTTTTAAGGTTTAGTTTACATTATCAGGGAACATATGTTATTACTCCCAATCGCTTCTCAATCACATCAATTTTTGACGTTTGATTAATTGATGATTATTGCATTTTGGTCAGCGTACCCCATACACTGGGGTACGGTGGCCGTCATATTACTGTGATTTATTTAAAGAACATGAACATTGTAATATAAAGATTATATGATGTAATATTTTTGGATAGTGTAATGTAACAAAGAAAAATGACTCCATAAATTTTCAACTTCTTATTTATCAATGTATGTTGCAAAAGCAGTTATAATCTCATACACCCTGCTGATACACATGGGCGCGCCACGGAGCCATGCCCCATATGCGATGATGCCAGATTTAAATAATTTTAATACATTTAAAACGTTTATACGAACATATCATGATATTAAAAGTTCAATAAAATACTTCACCTATTCAATCCTAACTTTTGCATGCTTTAAGTAGATTGATAAACGTTTATGTTTCAGCCTGCTGGCCTTAAAAAATTGACTTGCTTACACTTCCATTTTTTCCAGAATTTTCTTAAAACTAACCCTTGAAAACTAACATTAATCCATTCCTTATCTCTAAGACCGCACGCTCTTATCGCCTGGCCTTCCTCGCTTCGCCTCGCCTCGCTCGCATTTCCCTACTTTCTCGCACTGCCTCGCTTGCCAACCAAATTGCATCAAATCACTATTTTTCCAAAGAGAGAAAGCTATTTTATATGAAAAACTAATATGAAAATCAAAAAACACGGACGTTATTTGTATGAACCGGCGGGCGCCACCCTACCTCCCATACATCTCAGATCACGGGTATCTTGAACCAATTTTGACTGAGAAGTGCTAGCCCATTCCCGTATTCTTTTGAATTTTTTTTGGGGATGCCTCTCAAGTATTTTAAGCTATAATTCAAAAAATAGTTGGGCCCATTTATCATTAATCCTATTAACAAATTTATTTTGATTGTTAATAATATTTTCGTAACATTCAAGAAGCTTGGAAACGTTTTTAAATAGGTGTAAAATCAATTTATTTCAAATTCCCCCTAAGTGCATTGCACGACGAAGTAGTCAGAACAGGCATTGAAGTGGAGAAAATTGGAATAATTTGCCAAAAATGAAATTGAATTTTAAGTTGTGAGCAATGTCTCATTTCCTGCAATTTTAAATGAAATGGCCTCATGACGAAGCTTAGTATGTCGACGACTGATCGCGTTGTAATTTCCTCTGTTTCCATAAAATGGGCCCCGAGGGTCTGTTGCCTGAGCCTAGCTAATACCGGGCACTGGCATAGTACATGCAGGAGTGTTTTGTCATTCCTGCGTGTCGCCCCATTTTGTCCATATGATAGTTCAAGTGGTTGTTCCCAGTTAGTATCCGTACCACTGTCCATCCCGAAACAGCAAGACGATATACCCAGTACCGGTTCCGGTCCCATGTATTCACTTGCTGCACCGCATTTTGCCAACAGTCCGCCTTTTCGTTAGCCTTGATCCCTGTGTGACCAGGGGGCATATAAGAGCCACATTGTTTCTTTCTGCAAGTTGGCTTAATGCCTTTTTGCATTCTCAAACCAGTTCTGATTTTATGTCTGGTTTACCTATTGCAGTTAGTGTCGCTTGGCTATCCGAAGATGTCGTCATCTGTCTGCCAGCAGCGTTCTCTTCTATTAGTGTTCAGCACAGTGAAGGACGGTCCTGGCCCTCCCTCTCCCCAGGAGCGATCTGTATACCAGATTTCCCCTTGGAGGAGCGGGTTACCATTTGCTTTCCACAGATCCGTGCTTAGGATGTAGACGCGGAAAGCTTTGGCAAAGTTTAAGCGTTTTGTTATTTTATCTTGCCTCGTCTGTACAATCGGCAGTGCACTGATATCACTCGGGAGCCTAGTGTGTCTAGTCCCCTGAGTGCATCTATTTGCTCTTACCAGGCGGCCCATCGTGTGTGCTGCTCTAGTGGTAGGCCAATCCAAATTGTTGTAACAAATGAAGATTGTTTAAAAATTGCTAAATCTTCTTATAGGAAAAAAATATTATCGCAGCATCCGTTAATTATGTCATCCATTCCAGAAAATAATAACTTTCCACACTTTGCAGGGGAAAAATTGTTTAAACAAATGAAGATCGTAGAGAATACATATATAAGAACAACATAACCTGAAACTTCAGTTTCAGGTCAGCCCTGAAGAAGTGAACTGCAATGTTCACGAAACGTCGGCAACATTCATAGTTTCGCACACGATTGAAACCCGAAAAATCTTTAACTTTTAAATTCAAATTCATTACAAATGAAGATTGTTGAAATAATTACAAAATGTTCCCAAAGAATATATCACTCTCAACATTCGTTAATTGTACCATTAATTCCAGAAAGTAATATGTTTTTGCAATTTTAATGAGAAAAAATTGTTTCAAAAAATGTAAATTTTTCCAATAATTAACAAATGTGTTAAAAAATCTCATTTGAGAACAATGACATTTGAGATACAACAAATTTAAGGCCAGCGGTTTTCTATGTACTGGCCCTAGAGACATTCTGGACGAGTTAATTTGTACGGAAAAATCCTTAATGCTTGTCAATGCCTTAAGGCTTAGTAATCTTGCAATGAAAGATTTGAAGAATATTATAAAGACTTCGTATTGGTATAATTAGATAAGCATTATATTTTTTCCATAATTGTATACAAAAAATATCCATAAAACATAGTTTTTTCACCATTTTTGTAATTATTGCCACCCGCAAAGTCACCAAACATTTTTAAAGCTCATTGAGTTAAGCTAAGGTATTTGAAAAGATTCCACGGGATATCAGAGGATTTCAAAGATTTTCAAATATTTCAAAGGATTTTCAAGGAATTTCACGGGGTTTCATAAGATTTCAAATTTTTAAAAGGATTTTGTAGTCTCTCAGTAAGGTATGTTAATGAATTTTTCAGGATCGCAAAAAATTTCATGGAACTTCCGAAATTCAAGCCATTTCAAGGAATATTATCAGACTTTATGTATAATAGTTTAACAGGATTTCAAGCGATTCTATAATATTTCAATGCAATTTGAAATAATTTATTGACTAGAATTGAGGGATTTAAACGGTTTTCAAAGATGTGGACAGCTTTTCAAATATTTCAAGGTATTTCTAAATTACCAAGAATTTTAATGATTTGAAGAGGTCTGAAAAAATTGCTTTCATAGGACTTCGAATATTTCAAAGGATTTTATAATATTTAAAAAAAATGTTAAGGTATCAAATTGTGTGTTTCAGGTAGTAAATCACTAATTTGTATTTAATAAGATACAAAGATAAAATTGGGAAAATGTGTTACGAATTTCATGAATTATGAAAAGCCACTTCCGGAAAGTCTCAATTGGTTGAAGCGCACAGTACTACTACTTCGATGTTAAATATTTTTTAACTCGTTTATTCAAGTATCTTTATCATAGAAAGATTCGACCCTAAGTTGATTTTTGACTGAAAACAACTTACCAATGTAGCCTCTGGGTATAATTATCAATTTTCTTATTTACTGAAAAGTAATAGACTAGCTTTTCGACTAAGTGAATAATTGCAGCTAAAATGACTGTTTATATATAGTCCCAAAGCCACATGTACAATGAAAATATATGCTCAATCATTCTCTTCCATACTACCTCATCTTAGTTTCATGGTGAACAATTTTCAACATTTGTTATCATTTGTCCGGTATTTAAATAAGAAAAAACTCTCATGCAGTCTCAAAAATGCCTATCACGAAAAAAATATATACTCAAGAAATCACAAAAACTTAATAATTAGAAGAACCCCATTGCACCTGATTACGTCCCATTGAAAAGTCAGTTTTTCGAAAAGTTTTCTATAGATTACATGAATTGAAGGTAACAACATTGTTTCTTAAATTTATTAAATATTTATCAAAGTTGGGCACATTTTCGAAAAAACTTTAACAGCAAATAATTTCAGCTTATATAACTGATACTCTATGCCGGCACTACAGGGTCAAACAACATATTCATACTAAAAATAGAGTTTATCATATCACCCTAGATGAGACATAATTTTAAAAAATCAGTCCGAGAGAAGAGGTCGGTAAGCGACCTCAAGTAAAAGGTTTGTAGGCATAGGCTCAAAATTAAAAAATTGCCATTTTTCTTATTAAATAACCACTGATGTAACAAAATTGTAACATAGAAAATTGTATTTTGGATCATAATTTAACATGACAAGATCTTCAGTATGAGCCATCCTTGAAGAAAATCAAACTAAAATGAAAGCTTCCAGCACAGGGCCCAAAAGCCCCAATATTCGCCATATTAACCCTTTTTTCATTTCATTTTTTTATTTTTCATCTCAATTTTACATCCAAGTACTTTATTTAAGCTATCCCCGAAGAAAATTGGACTAAAAGAGAAGCTTATTTTAGCAGCTAGAGGCCTAAAAACATAATTTTCCCCGTTTTTTCCTATTTTCATCTAATAATATCAAAAAAAAAAAAAAAACAATAACATAGGAAGTTTAATGTTTTATCTCAATTCTACATAAGAAGAGCTTTAATGTGAGCCATTTCAGTATAAAATCGAACTAAAAGAAAAGCTTCCAGCAAAAGGGCCTAGATAACCAAATTTTCACAACTTCCTTCATTTTACATCCAAGTACACTAGAGTCCCTCTATAGCAGCTGTCTCGGTGGTACCCTTAATCAACAAACATGCTATAGAGGGACTCTCCGAACCGTTCTTCTTCTCCTTCTTTCTTGTGGCTTCTTATAGCGCCGAACCGTAAACATCGCAACTCCGCTGACCTTGCAAACGCCTCCCTCTCGGCCCCTTGGACCGCCTTGTCTGTTATAGAGGGAACTGCTATAAAGGGACTCTAGTGTACTTAAATTTGAACCATCCCTGAAGAAAATTGGACTAAGAGAAAAGCTTCCATATCAAACTTGACATCGTTAACATTTTAGGTGTGCAGATAGATAGATAAACGTTTATTTTCCGGTCTGCTGGCCCTGAAAATTGCCTTACTTACAACCTTCATATTTTACAGAATTTGGCTTTAAATTAGTTCTATAAACTAACATCCATCCACACTTTAATGCTACAACCGCTCGCTCTTTACGCTATGCCTTCTTCGCTTCGCCTCGCACGCATGTCCCTATATTTCACCTCTACAATCTTTACCTCTCCATTCCTCTTCCTCCTTCCTTCTCTTCATCTCCATCTCATATAAGACACCCTTCACTAATGCAACCACCCTTTCGTCCCCTCTTTCATGCAGTAATACCTCCATCCTAATCTCACTCTTTTCCACTCCCTCGCAATTCTCCAGCCAGTTTCCATCCTTGCATACCCCTTCCCACACAATTCACACATTCGCTTCTCCCTAGGAAGCCAAAACCTATTATAACCCTCCATGCACCCACATATCATCCTTGCTATGACTCCCTTTCTCTCATTTCTCACACAAATACTGCGCTCTCTCCCTTGACATAATCCATCCGTAATTCACATTGAACCTTGACCCTCTTCTTCTCTCCTCTCCTTCTCTCTCCATGTCTCTTTCTCAATGCTGTTCTCCTTCACCACCTCATACCGGTTTCTCCCCTCCTCATGCATCCTTCTCACTTCATCCCTCTGCAGCGTATTCCTTCTAAAATACCTTTCACTTTCAACCTCCATCTCCCCTGTTCTCCTCTGTCATCCTTCTCCCACCAACACTCACTGACCAGCTTACTTCCCCCCTCTTCCAAAAACTTTTCCTCATACTTACACAACCGACTACCTGTTATAATACCTAAACTCGTTCTGCTCACCTCCCTCCTAACAATAGAATCAGGCGTATTCCTTGCCAACCCTAGTTTCCACTTAACATACCTCTCATGTATGCTATTCACCTCCTCACTTTCCTTCCACCCCCACACCTCTACTCCATGAAATAGCACACTTATCACTAACGTGTAAAACAATTTCATTCTCCTTCCAAAATCATCTGCAAATAACTTCTTTCTCTACCCAATACCTGCATCATCATCACATTTGCCCTCCTCACTCTCTCTTTTATGTGTCCATTCACTCCCCCATTTCTCCGAAAAAAGAAGCCCAGGTACACAAACTCTTTCATCTCCTGCACCGCCTTTCCCTTCCACTTCCATTCATTTCCCTTATCCCTTCATCCTCCTTTCCAGAACACCATAACCTTAGACTTTTCCGCATTTAACTCTAACCTATTCTTATCCAGGTATCTTATCAACCTCTTCATCATCTCCTTTAAGGCCTCCTCGCTTCTAGCAATCAACTATATGTCATCCGCATACGCGAGTGACCAAATTCTAATCCCTCCTACCCTAACTCCTCCTATCACTCCGGCTTCCAGCTTACTTTCCATATCCCTGCGAAATCCCCTCCCCTCCTCTTACCTCATCGTTCATCTCTTCATATATATTTCCCTTACCCTCTCGATCAGGCCTCTCTCCACTACCCTCTCCTCCATCGCTTCCGACAACCTCCCCCTATCCACCGAAGGAAACGCGTCTTTGAGGTCCACAAAAAACGGGTACACTT
>CAKNXH010057668.1:28003-63364 GCA_932178445.1 Andricus quercusramuli | reverse complement strand
CAGTTTTGTTTGAATGCCCAAAAAAAAATCTCCAAATTTGAACAAAATCGGTCAATATTTAGGGGTCGCGCAAAGGCCATGAAGTTTCCCATTGATTTAACATGGGAGAAAGTCAGCTTTTTGTAAATCTAATATTTAAACCTGAAAATATGTTACAAATAATTATGTGTTTTAGTATATTGTTCAAAATTTATCAGAGAATAAGAATCAATCATAAATTTTGAGGTTGAATAATTTTAAGCCACTCTTATGGGTCCCCAAAGACCCCCCCCCCCCCCCCATAAGTGACAAATGTGAATTTTGCGTAATATTGCTGTTTATTGACGCTTTTTAAAAGTTTTTTTTTCATAAATAATCATTGAACTGATATTCAATTGTTTAAACCATTTTAATTTGTTAAAACATTTAAGAGTATTCTTAAAAAGAAAAGTAAAACATAAAAATATGTCAATCTTTCGAAAAATAGCAACAAAAAATTTAAACAAAAAAATTGTTTCTAATATTTTAATTTGTTTAAACATCTAAGAGTATTCATATTAAACACATTAGTACTAAAAAATAATAAAATTTGTCCAAAATTTAGTGAGAATATGTTCCTCCTGCTTTTTTTCAAGTACAATTTATGCCTGAAGAAATACGTATTATTTAAATAATTGTAATATTATTTAAACAAATTATTTTCTTATTGTTATTGATTAAATAACTCATAATGTGTTGAAAATACGTTCATTTCGCGAGTTAGCTGACAAAAAACAAATATTTAAACAAATTTAAATTGTTTGAACAGTTGAATATTAGTTAGTAAATGACTGGGTATTCTTAAATTACTGATCAATGATTATTTATGTAAAAAAAACTTTTAAAAAGCGTCAATAAACCGCAATTTTACGTAAATTGCACATTTGTCACTTATGGCGTTTTCTTTGGGGACCCATAAGAGAGGCTTAAAATTATTCAACCTCAAAATTTATGATTGATTCTTATTCTCTGACAAATTCTGAACAATATACTAAAACACAGAATTATTTGTGAAATACTATCAGGTTTAAATATTAGATTTACAAAAAGCTGACTTTTTCGCATGTTGAATCAATGGGAAATTTCATGGTCTTTGCGCGACCCTTAAATATTAACCGATTTTGCTCAAATTTGGAGGAGATTTTTTTTGGGCATTCAAACAAAACTGGGGGGGGGGGGGGTGAGAGCGGAGAAATTCGAGAAAAAAATTTCACCAAGTATAAATAAGAACCACCCCAATGGTACACACTTTCACTGATATCAAATCAATAATGAATTAACTTTACGCAGAGTTTCTGCCCGACGGGTAATCTTCAATTCCCGGTCAATTTTTCATTTTCGCGGTCTGTTATTTATATTTCGTTTTGAAACTTCCATGGCCCAACTCAATTTTTATTCATTTGGAAAATTCACTGTTCCAAGTCAGAATTATAATTATTCTCAACAATTTTCACTTCAAAGTCAGAATTATGATTATTTGGGAAAATTCCTTCAAGATTTGAAGAAGATTTGCCCGGTCAGTAGCAACTCCCAGCATATATTTTCAAAGTTACATGACATTGAACGAAAGGACAAAAATTTCATAAATTAAACTTAAATAAACTTGTTATACGTCATTTATTTATTCTTGTTCTCGTAGGTGAAAAACACATAATAACTAAACCAAAATATACAATTTGCAGCAGTTTTCTTTATTCGATATAAATTTTATTCGCAATAAAAATAAATCATTCCTGCGAACTAACAAATTGTTTCAAAAGTTTCAGAGAATTTTTCTTCTACGCGTTCAAAATATCAACAAAGAATCAGCCAAGTTTTTCTAAAAAGAAAGTTTGCAGCATAGGGGTCCTATCACAAAATTTTTATTATTTTTCTCATTTTTTAACCACTGATATAAAAAAAGAATAATGTAAACTCTGGTAGCAATTAGTTAAGTAGATTCTGTAGATATATCTACTATTTTGTTTCATCAGCTGCAACGCCAGCTTGAACTGCATATATTGATAAATGTAAAACGTTCGACACGTAACAGTTAAATAAACTTTTCATTTGTATGAAATGACGTGTTATTTACTCGAAAATGTCAAGAAATTCCGTTACTATGCAGTATCAATAGTGGGATATGAGCTTGAGTATTGGTCATTAATAATTCAAATTTTTCGTGAAAATAAAAAATTCAGATTTTTTTGCCAACGTGTTTGGATTGAAGAAAGCCATGTGCAAAAAAATGCGAAAACTATTTTGAGTAGTTTAATTGGGACTGTTTGCAAGACGTTTTTTTTGAAACAGAAATAAATTGCACACAAGTTTATTATATACAATTCAGGTTTCACTATCTTCAAAATTTTGAGTTTTGTAACTATGTATAATTTTTTTTGGAAAAGAGCTACTGAGCTGTCTCAAATAAGGCTGATTTAATTAATCGATTACGGGAAGTTGATCTCTTAAGTTCCTGGATGGAAATGGAGGAGGTAAATTCGCAGACATATAGTTGTATATAATCGATTTTATGGTGGAAAATAAGATGATCCACGAGCAGTTTAAAATCTTAGAAAAAGTTTACGAAATTATGGTAGAAAGTAAAATGAAATTGAAGCTTAAGAAATGTTATTTTTTATACACGACACTGTTATAACGACAACCCTTTCTGGGAATTTGTCAATATTTTCACAAATTTATTGAAGGATTTGCTGTATTAGCTAAAACCATATTATACGATCTTCTGAGGAAAGATGCGAAATTTGTAATGGGTGAATTACAAACCGATTCCTTTCAAACATTAAAGGAAAAATTAACGGAAAAGCCTTTGTTAATCTACAGTCCTCGAAATAAAACTGAGTTACATCACGATGCTAGTTCGATAGGGTTTGGACCAGCATTATTACAAAAAAAAAACAAGATTTGAAATTTCGCCCAGTTTTTTTCTCAAAAAAGAAAACTACAGAAATATAGAGCAGATATCACAGTTTTTAATTAGAACTGCTATCAATAAGTTATGCTTCACGACGTTTTCGCATCTATATCTTCACGAGATCTCTTTAAAAAATTCTAACAGAATGCAATTCCGTTAAAAAAGCAATAGATGATAAAGATATAAATCCGCGAATTTCTAGATGGGATGTAGAATTAGAAACATGTGGTTATGAGTATCAGATGGAACATCGACCAGATACACGTAGTGTAAGGAGGGGCGACGCCGAACAGTTAACAGTCAATGATTTTTTCAAAGTTAACAAGATGTGGAATTGATCCACTTTTTTTTTATTTCGAGTCCTACATTATATTGTATATCATATTTTTATAAGTAATAATTACATTAATGAAACAATGATTTAATAATTCAATTATTTCCAACCAGCTGTATTTCGTCGGCTTTGCCCCACACCTGAGGGCAAACCCGACCGCAGCTTTTTATGAAAATCAAAACATCTGAAGATGGCAAAACATGATGGTTCGTGTCTGTGGTATTTTATATAGTTGGAAAAATTACCTTAAAACATTTCAGCAAGAAGAATAAGTTATTTTAAATAAAAATAGTGATAGCTGTGATATAACCTCTTACGCATTGACATTGCACTAGAGACGGACTACGCGCAAAGGTTTCTACCATACGAATAGAAAGCACCCGCTCTATCGACCAGATTTAAAATAATAATATTTAATAGTTTCTTGCTTGTAGCCCAGAAGATAAGTGGCTGTTTTAAATTACCAATGACTTATCGACAAAACTTATGATACGTTTATAACCTAAGCACGTATAAAATATTATTTTTGTCGGGCTTGTCCCACTGGCGAGGCCTCAATTATTTGCGATATTTAATACACTTTGGACATGAATTACGTTCAATTATTATAATGGCATATTGGCATAATATGATATTGTTTTATCTGTCAAAATATCAAATTTTCATACTGTAAGTATTACCATTAATGTTGAAAACTTTATATTTCTGCCAGCGAATCTTCCATTAATTCTTTCGTTGTCAAAACTGTTCTCTGCATAATTTTTCTTTTGCATCGTCAATTTTCAAGATTTTAGTACGTAACACTATCTCTATGATAGAATAGATTTATTTAATGCAAAGTGATATTAAAATTGTTAAATAATAGCGATGCTATAAGTAAAGTCGCCTTTGCCCCACCGGTCGGCGTTGCCCCTCCTTACCCTATGCCAAAATGATGCTTCGATGCTCTAACTAGGAAGGTATCCCAGGTGTCCGTCGCCGATTTTGATTCTCCCTGATATATGTTGTAGTACTCGAAAAACTAAGCGACACGTATTTTTCTTATCGGCGGAAAAACACTTTAAGGGGAAAAAATTTGAAAAAAATATATTTTGCACTTGAGACAAAAATAAAGTTGACGTGTTTCGCCAAAAAAAATTTGTACAAAAATTAATGGGGTAGCTACCCCTAAAACCTTTTTATTTGGTGTCTATGATAATATATATCTTCCATACACAAAAAAATTAGGGAAATTATTTTTATAACGAAGCAAATGAAAGAGAGTCCATCCAACATGAATAAAAAAATTACGCGGGTAAACCACCCATACATATTTTTAAAATGTGCTGAAAATTGCTAAATTCACAGGAAAAAATTTTTTAAATATATATTTTACACTTGGGACGAAAATGAAGTTGACGTGTTTGGCCAAAGAAATTCAAAACAAAATTAATGGGGGTAGCTACCCCTAAACACTTTCCAGTTGGTGTCTGTGATAATATATACTTTCGTTACATAAAGACAATTGGGAACATATTTTTAAAACGAAGGAAGTAAAATAAAGTCCAACTAACATGAATAAAAAAATTACGCGGGGGTGAACCATCCCCTAATTATGTAGAAAATTGCAAAATAAGTCTAAAATCAAGCAAAAAAATCAGAAGAAAATACGTGTTGCACACAATGTGAGTCCCCGTTCCGGAACTTCACAGAATTTTCGAAGTAACTTTACGCATGCAGGATTTTCTGAATGAAGAAATCGGTTTAAATTTGAACAGAGTGCAGCACGTGCAACTTGAAGTGAACAGTTTGATAGAACTAAGGCAAATCAACAGTGTTGAAAACTAGACTGGACTGAACTAATTATAAGCGAATTAGGGCAGAGTAACGGCGTTGAAAACTAGACTGAATCCTCTTTCGGATTCTGGGGTTTTCATATTGCAAGTTTTCGTACATTATTTACGTCATTGCTGTTATTTTCTAGTTTAATCTTTGCACGGACCAGTTTCTATCCTGGTTTAAATTATCTTGTTTTTTTGCAAGATAAAATTTATCACAGGATGTGCATTGTACAATAATAGAATCGCTGACAACAAATAATTTGATAAAAGTGTAAATTTTAAAATTGGAACAACAGGAAAGATTCAACATTCGTTAATTGTCAGCTATTCTATTATTGTACCTTCTTTGTATTTTCTTCGGATTTTTTTGCTCGATTTTAGGAAAATAATCAAATATATAACAGCCTGCATAAAAATTATATAGATAAACGACTTAAAAAACCTTATGAATATTTTGGAAGATGTTATGTTGAGAAATATTGATAATACTCCTGAAACGTCAAAAGCGTTTATTCCCGAATTTAAAGGATCACCCGGTAAGAAGGCTTGAATAGAATAAGATTAAAAATTGCTGATTCTAACGTAAAAGCATAGGTAATTCTATTACTTTTAATACCTGATTTTCCCTTTAGGCTTCAATGTACAAAAATAGAATAGGTTATCTCAAAAACGTAATTTCCGGCTATTCACATAGCGTTAATGACATATCTCTCGTATTCCGTGAAGCAGGATAGATTTGAAGTGCATTTAATTCACTCTAATTCCTGCAAGAAATGTGTGCATTAGGGTGGCCCTTATTTTTCACTTTTGAAATTTCTCTGCTCTCACCCCCCAGTTTTGTTTGAATGCCAAAAAAAAAATCTCATCCAAATTTGAGCAAAATCGGTTAATATTTAGGGGTCGCGCAAAGACCATGAAGTTTCCCATTGATTTAACATGGGAAAAAATCTGCTTTTTGTAAATCTAATATTTAAACGCGATAATATGTTACAAATAATTCCGTGTTTTAATATATTGTTCAGAACTCATTAGAGAATAAGAATCAATCATAAATTTTGATGTTGAATAATTTTAAGCCACTCTTATGGGTCCCCAAAGAAAACCCCATAAGTGACAAATGTGAATTTTACGTAATATTTCTGTTTATTGACGCTTTTCAAAAGTTTTTTTTTTTTTTATACCATTAAGCCATTTCCCTTTCGGCGAGCCTCTAGGGGTAGGCGTGACACTACCCGATTCGGGTAGTATTTCTAGGTGGATAGTTTCTTGTAGTAAATACTACAAGTGTGGGCTCACCACACCCACGACCGCCAACAGCAACGCAGTAGTATTATTCCCGAACGGTCACCCATCCAAGTACTGACCGCGCCCAACACTGCTTAACTTCAGTGATCTAACGGGAACTGGTGTTTCCAGCGTGGTATGGCCGTTAAATAATCATTCATCATTAATTTACGAATACCCATTCATTTGTTAACTAATATTCAATTATTTAAACAATTTTCAAATTCTTCAAACATTTAAGAGTATTCTTAAAAAGCAAAGTAGAACATAAAAATATTTCAGTCTTTCGAAAAATAGCACACAAAAATATTTGAACAAAAAAATTGTTTAAAAAATTTCAATTTGTTTAAACATCCACGATTATTCATAATAAACAAATTGGTACTTAAAAATATTAAAATTTGTCGAAAATTCAGTGATATAAAAGGTTTCGCCTGTTTTTTTTAGGTAAAATATATTATTGAACAAATACGTATTATTTAAATAATTGTAAAATTATTTAAACAAATTATTTTATTATTATTATCGATTAAATAACTCATAAAGTCTAGAAAATACTTTCATTTCGCGAGTTAACTGAAAAAAACAAATATTTAAACAAATTAAAAATTGTTTAAACAATTGAATATTAGTTAACAAATGACTGAATATTTGTAAATTACTGATCAATGATTATTTATTTTTAAAAAACTTTTAAAAGCGTCAATAAACCGCAATATTACGTAAAATTCACATTTGTCACTTATGGGTTTTTCTTTGGGGACCCATAAGAGTGGCTTAAAATTATTCAACATCAAAATTCATGATTGATTCTTATTCTCTGACAAATTTTGAACAATATGCTAAAACACATAATTATTTGTAACATATTATCGCGTTTAAATATTAGAGTTATAAAAAGCTGACTTTTCCCCATGTTAAATCAATGGGAAACTTCATGGTCTTTGCGCGACCCCTAAATATTAACCGATTTTGCTCAAATTTGTAGGAGATTTTTTTTGGGCATTCAAACAAAACGGGGGGGGGGGGGGGCGAGAGCAAAGAAATTCGAGAAAAAAAATCCACCAAGTATAAATAAGAACTACCCTAGTGTGCATAAAATTGTTTGAATTATCCATTTTGGAATATAAGTTAGGAAGGGTCTATTTAAATGAATTCAAGTTTGCAATTCGGAGAGATCAAGTGATTTGAATTCAAGAAATTTACATTGGATTTGTATGTAATGTATTATCCTCAATTTCAATCCAATGAAATGAATTGAGTGTATAACATTTTGTGATACATAAATTACAAATATAATTTATGTGTTTTTTAAAAATTAGTTATCTTAAATAATTTGAAAATTTGAATTTAATGTAGATGAAATAAATTTTAATATGACTTTAATAATTTTACATGCATAGTAATAGTAAATAATTTACTAATTGTACATAAATTGTATGTAAATGCGATTGTTTCAAGTCAATGACTGTATTGACAGGAATAGCAGTTGCTTCTTTCTGATACTGTTTCTGATATGAGAAAACGAAGGAAAAATCAGGTATTGACAGGAATTGCATTTTTCAATTCTATTCTATTCAAGCCTTCTTACCGGGCATATTCAATTTTTTTAATTGCGAGAAATGATACGCATGTAATAAATTGAAGGGTTTCAAAATGCAAAAAAACCTTATCAGAGTGTATGGGAAGCTAAAAATATGCTTCCATACTTTGGACTGTATATATATCTACTGTTTTGTTATATCAGCTGTAACGTCAGTTTAAACTGCGTATATTGATAAATATAAAACGATAGACACGTCGAAGTTAAATAAACTTTTAATTCATATAAAATAACGTATTATTCACTCGAAACTGTCAAGAAATTCCATTACCGAAAACCTACCAAATTTTATTTTTATTTAAATTCTACATGTCAAGGGCGTCAATTTGAGCCACATCCCTGAAGAAAATTGGACTACAGAAATACTTTGAGTAAACAAATCTTCTCATCCCTTAATTTCCCAATACCTGGCACGAGATTATAAGAGTTTCCTAACTCAGAATTATCATTCTTTTGTAAAAATTTCCTGTTTAAAGTCAGTATTATAATACTTCATTTCGAAAATTTCCCGTTCCAAGTCAAAATGGTAATTCTTTTGGAAAACTCACTGTCCCAAGTAAGAATTATAATTTTTCTCAAGAATTTCCTCTTCAAAGTCAGTAGAATTATCATTCCTTATTGTAGATCAAAATTATACTTTTTCTTCTAAGTTCACTGTTACAAGTCAGAATTATACTTCTTTATCATTATACATCTTTTTTAAATCCAGGTATAACTCAGAATTATAATGCTCTTAGAAAATTCCCTTTTCAAATTTAGAATAGAAGGGTTGAAGTTCAGAACTAGATAACCAACATTTTTCCGCAAATGGGCTTATTGCATACAAAATTCTCGAAAAATCTAATACATATTTAGGTAGAAGGATTTGTTCGAACCTTTTTCTGGCCATGTTTTTCTTCCTAAAAGTTTTTCAATACAATAAGAGAATAAAACGCTTCTTTTTTCGAAGGAAAAGCTCTTAAATAAAACTATTTATCTCTTTTTTTTAGCACCAAAGTACCAATTAAATTCCACCCTAAAATCTTAAATCTCTATTTTCTACAAAAAGCCACTTTTATTAAGGTTGTTTTTACACTAAAGTTTTGCCGTGCAAGCAGAAAAGATATTTCGTAAAATTATTATTTATTCATAAATAAACATATACCTTTCTTCTCTTTATACATCTTTCAACGAAAACTCGTGGGTGTATAGTGCGATAACGCCACACTGATCTTAATTTTCCCAGAACAGAATAATTTTTTTTGATGAACATTTTTTTTATTCTTATTCAGCTTCCCCATACCTCGGGAGCAAGTTTTTATTATTTTTTTAAATAGAAAAATAGATTTTCTGTCGCCATCCAAAGACGATTGTCAAAACCCGTGACATTTGAACGTCCAAATTCTTGAATGATTTACTCGGAATCGGTTAACTTAATCTAATAACACTCGTATTCTCTCAATTGAACAACTTAAGATCTCAGAAGTCAGTTTTTTTCTTGTTTAAACCGAAATTTCACTTTTCATCGTTTTACGCAACCAAGTCAATTCCAGTTTTAGGTTTTTGTCACTTTTTTCACAAATTCTGTTTCTCGAAACTGGATACTTTCTTCTAATCATATACACTTTTGATCTTAATTTAGGAACACTTCAGCTCGGAAGCAAAGTTTTGTTTTATCTTTAAATAGTGATTTCGATTTTACAGAATGTTATTTTGCTCTCCTGAAAAATTCCGAATTTGATGTTTATCTAGTACTATACTGCAACTCTTCAGTTACAGTTTCTATATTTTTATTTCAAAACGTAAACTTTTCACTCCTTTATTATTCACAATTTTAGATAAATAATAATTTACGAGTTTGAGTGCACATCGGACTTCAAAATTTCAAAAGATTAAAAGAAATTGCAAACATCATTTATATTATCGTCATTATCGACAATGAAATCTTTTCCATTGTTTAATTCGTGATTTAAAAAACGGAGAGTAGTAAAATATCAAAACACTTTCAATATTTATGTTAGTATGAATGAAAAAATTAAAAATCTCAGTCACTGAATCAAATCCCCTGTAATTTCCCGGTGAACCAAATTCCTGTTTTCCCGTCAGGTGGACACCCTGCTTTAAGATTTGATTCTATATTTTTATTAATCTAAAATCTTTTGGTCGAAAACTATAGAAGAAAAGTTCATAAAGTCCAAACGAAATTCTTTAGGCCCACTGCAAAGCTGGAATTGTTATTCTGGGTGGGAAATCGGAACGATGAAATAATCGATTTTGAAGATAATAATTTTTCAACGAAAATGTTTTCATAAAACAAAAGTCTCAAATTAACTCAAATTAAGGTGTTCCAGTTTCGACTGAAATTATAATTCTAAGGGGAAATCACGCCAAATAAAATGCAGAACTTTATTTTACTCAAGTTTATATTCTAAAATGTTAGATATCATCTGAATAGTATATACAGATTATAAAAATGAAAAATGCTGAGGAATACAGATATGCTCGAAAATTTAAAAGCTATAACTAATACGAACGTAAAGGTGATATGTGTACGTATAACAAAGGAATGTTAAACTTTAGCAAAAATTAAAGGGAATACAATTAATACTGAATCTTATTTCTCTTCTGGTTTTGTTTTTCCTTCTCCTTTGTAAATCATGGGTTTTCCTGTCATTTCAGTTCTAACATTTTTCTGGCGATGATGCTTTGGTTCACGTTTCCTGGCGGCCGTGAATGTCAGAACGCCGTCCGATGAAAGACTAGACTAGACTTGACCTGTTCAAAATCAAACTGTCCGGCAACCAGATATTGTCTGGAGAAATGTCTCGAAATCCATCCGTGTTCGTATTTTTTCTTCTTTATTTTAGCCTTCGATCAGTACTTAGTCCGCGACTTTTACAGTACTCTCTTCGGGCGTAAATTTTTGAATGTCCAGAACTACCTGAAAAATTAAATGAAGAAGTTTGTAAACTGTGTTGAAATTCAAGGTTTTTCACATTTTAATCAAGGAAAAATTCCGAATTCTTCATTTTTAATATTTTTTCTACCGTACAAAATGTATAAGATACTTTCCCCCTTATTTCAATGACGACTCATCGTTCGTACACAAAATAGCAATAAATAGAAATTAAATGTCCCAAGAATGAAGTTATTAATTTTTTTTACTTGTTCAAAAATTCATTTTTTTAAATCTCGAAAAATATTGATCTGAGATCAAAATGTTGTAGATCTCGTCAAAATACATACATATTTTTTATCTTTGCACTTTTTCCTAAAATTAATATTTCCTAAGAAAAATGACAAAAATGATTTTTCAGATTTTTCTTTAAAAATGTATTAAATTTCTTAAAATATTAATTAAATTTAGAGGGTGGCCGGTGGATCCTGAAAATGGGAGAGAAATGAGTTAATACATATTCTGTAGGGATGGGGCCCCCCCCCATTACACATCAAACCCATTGCCCTTGTTTTTGAAAACTAGTAATCAGAACTTCTGACCTTTTTCTACAGAAAAATGTAATTTTCGTTGTTCTCAAAAAATATTAATTTTAGAGAAAAAGTGTACAACAGTTTTACCTACTATCAATATTTTTCAAGTTTTTTTTCTAAACAATTTTTTTCAAACAAATCCTCAATAACTTTATTTCCATTAACCTGCGCTAAAAATACTTTTGGGACTTTTAACTGTATATAATAATAAATATAATACAATAAACTCGATTTTTTTTTTTAAACAATTTTAGTATTCAACTGAATAGCTTTTGTAAAATAAAACATAAAATCCAAATATAGTCATAAGCAAAAATAATTTTGTTTATACCATTAAAAAAATAAAGTTTTGTCCCATGCAATTAGTAAATTTGTTCAGCCCTCGGCGTCGGGGGCGGGGAAAAATAACTTTTTTGGTTTAAAATAATGTACAGCCGACAAATCTTCACCAGTTTAGCCGTATTTTTTTAAGACTGATGAAATTTTCCAGATTTGTCGAGTCTGATTTTTGATTTAGTATTTTAACTTTTTATAAATAAACAAAAATTACCATTTTTTTCTGTTTGATGTTCCCGGTACTTGAGATTAATAGAAAAATTGTTGCAATTACCTACGTTTCATGGCATATCATTAATTGAAGATGTTTTTTCATGGTATATTAAATAAATAAATTATTTGTTTAAAGTGTTTTCTATAAAATGCATTAATTTGACGTTTTTTAAGTTTTATTGCAAAAAGTTTGGATGGAAACAATATAATGAAGAAAATTTCCCCTAAGACGATCCTTGTTAGTTTTTATAGAGAATATAAATAAATACATTATTCGAGCATTTGTTGACGGAAAAATTCGATTTTTTTTCAATTTCAGTACTTTTAATATTCGAAACTACATTATAATTTCATCAACATTTATAGTGAATTGATAAATTGTATGATTTTTTTGAACAAATTTTATCTGAGAAATACATTAATCGGGCATTTGTTAAAAAAAAAAAGTTCTTTCAATGTCAGTCCTTTTAGTTTTAGTCTTAAAATTGATCAGCTAATTAGGAATGTTGATTAAATTATCACGGTGTTCTTAAGTAAAAGGACTGACATTGAAAAAGCGAATTTTTCCGTCGACAAATGCTCGAATAATGCATTTGTTTACAATATTAACAAGAATCATCTTGGGAGAAAATTTCTCCATTATAATATGTATTGTTTCCATCCATCCTTCTTTATGAAGCTATGAAAAACTAAGTGATTGCAACAAGTGACCTATTAATCACGAACACACTTGAGACAAAAACTATCAATAGGAGTGATAATACATTAACTTTAATTACATTACAGTATTAAATTACAGAATATAGAATTCATAAAAGTTCAGTTTCTAAATTTCAAATATTCCATACGGTTTTATGGGTGTTCAGTCTTCACAAACACCTAAATCGAAACACACAATAAATAACCAATTTAAATTTGTCGAAAAAAATGTACAAAATAGTCAATAGGATGGTCCAAAAATGCACTGGATTTTTTTTTAAATTTTCATGCATATCACCCCGAAATTTGTTCCGATCACAAAAAAATTATTCCATTTAAAAAAAAATGATATTTAGAGGTTGCGCAAGCCACATAAAGCTTAATACATATTTCCCAAAAGAAAAACAGACGTCTTGTACATTTCAATTCAGAATCGTCAATATTAGCTGAATCGAGTTGAAACTCAACTTTTCTGTTCAAAATTAGCCATAGCATACGAATAAAATATTAATGTTTAAATATCACCCCCAAAGGTTTATTGTATAGGGTCCTAAAAACCCCCATGAGTGAAAAAATAGGCTTTGCGAGTATTTGACACTAATTATGACTTTTTTGTATTTTTAAAAACGAAAATTCTTTTCAATACATAAAATACTACTTTATACTGATCTTAAAATAGAGATAGAAAGTCGCGATTTTTACCAACATTTTTCACTTGTTGTCCAATTTCGAATTATAGTGATTTTTTATTAATGTTAACGAAAATAATTGTTTAAACAGTTTATTATCATTGTTAATAATATTATCTTTCAGTAATGCTAGAAATTGCGGTTTTTTCTGAAATTTCCAACTTTCCATCCACTTTTCACCGCAACTATATAGCATTAATAAAGAAGACGATAGTTATAAACAATAATAATTTTTATTAATATTTGTTTTTGCTAAATTGAATTAATTATTAACTCACTTCAAGTGAAAAGTAGATTAATAGTTCAAAATTTCAGGAAAAACCTCAACTTTCTAGCATTATTCTAAGAGAATATTATTGACAATAATAATTTGTTTTAACAATAATGTTTGTTGGAATTAATTATGTATTACTTCTCTCTAATTGGGAATTGGACAAAAAGTGGATTTTTTTTTAAACCGCGACTTTCTATCTCTATTCTAAGAGAAAATGTGTAACAACAATAATAAATTGTTTAAACAATTAATTAAACATCTGATTATCAGTATAAAGTAGTACTCTATGTATTAGGTGCAATTTGCATTTTCTAAATGCAAAAAACTCATAATTAGCGTCAGAAATTCGCCAAACCCATTTTCTCACTTATGGGGTTTTTTGGGACCCTATCAAACAGACTTATGGGGGTGATATTTGTAACGTAAAATTTTATTCGTATTCTATGGCTATTTGTGAAGAGAAATGTTGAGTTTCAACTACAATCAGCTAATATTGACGCTTGTGAATGAAATTTACAAAAACGTATTTTTTTTCTTATGGGAAATGCGTGTTAAAGCTTCATGGGGCTTGGCGTCACCTCTAAATATCATTTTTTTTCAAAACAAAAAACATGGATTTATTTTTGTGTGAATTTGAACAAATTTCCGGCTGATACGCATGAAAATTGAAAAAATATATATATTTCGACCACCCTAATGGCCAATTTATAGATTATTTAAAATTAATGAAAAATATAAACTATGATTTTAAATGCATAGATGTTTTCTTACATTTTGCATTCCACTGCTGTCTATCTTCAAATACGTATTGCTTCAGCATACGGATTGAAATTCAAAATTGCTTAATTTATCAAAATTTATTCAATTAATTTCATCTAATTTTACTCAATTAATTTTAACAATTTTAAGTGTCTCAATCTAAAATTATAAAATATTAAATACTATAAATGTGAAATGAATTGTCTGTAGCTTATAATTACAATTTAAAACATCTTGGAATTTGAAATATCTATAAAGGCGTAAAAATTTTTAAATTTATAAAACAAAAATATGAAAAACCAAAGAATACGTTGAAAACAGAATAGAAAAAAAATGTACCTGGAATTGATTATTGTTGTTCGTAACACTGCCAATGGGTGCGATGTACTGTTGCCGATGATGAGATGACGGGCCAGTGGGATTTTTGGAATATGTGGAACCCACCAATCGGATTATAACATCGCTAAAAGATGAATTTTTCTTCCAATCGGATCCAACAACCTTCTAAAACGTTTTGCGAACAATCAATAAGACATTAATTAAATAAAAGTGAGAATAGGATAGTACTGTATACGCTGGTATTATATTATTTTTCAATGATGATTTTGAATCTAAACCAGTATTCTTATACGCGGCTGAGCCCCAACTCTTTGCTCAAAATTTCCGAAACAATAGTTTTTGGAATCCCGAGGTCTTCCTCTATCTCTCTCACTGTTAAACTACGATTTTCATTGATTAACACACGCACTCGTTCCACATTCTGTGGTGTTTTGGACGTTGCGCGCCTGCCAGAGCGAGGGTCACTTTCCACTGAAGTACGACCTCTTTTAAATCGCCTAAACCACTCTTTAATTTGAGTATCACTCATGGACTCATCACCATACACTTTCCGAATCATAACAATGGTTTCCGAACATGAATGGCCAAGTTTTTGGCAAAATTTAATGCACACTCTTTGTTCCGTGCGTTCAGTCATCCTGAAATGCGACGCGCACGTGGACTTGTACGTCAGTGGACGACGGAATGCAATTTTCGTTCTTGCGAACCTTGCGTAACTATTCGCGACAGCTATGCTGAAACGTTAGGGATCTGCATTATCATCAAATGTACACAAATTTAGCGGAAGATTCAAATTTAGTATAGATCTCAGATTTATAAAAGGGGATTTTTGAACTCAAATATTCTAAAGTGTAAATTGAGTCACTCATTATGAATTCTATGACGAAAGTTGGCAACAAATTAGTTATGTCAAAAGAGCGTGAAAAGCCGATGAAAATAGCCGTAACTGCAGGTTCGGAAACTTTGCACTGGACGCGAAAATTCAATTATAAATATCGCACGCAAATTAGTACCAATTTAAAAGATTAAATAGTGCCTGTCAACCTGAAAAATGTCCAATTTTTAGATTTTGGAACAATAATAGAATATTTTTCTTGATTTTAATATAAAAATTCAGTTACGGCTTTTTGACATTTCAAAAGTTAAGACGGTGAAACCCGTATCTACTGAAAGCAATAAATAAATGAAGGAAATCAATTATTCTAAATATAAAAAACTCTTAAAAAGTGCTTGATTTTATAAAAAATGAAAGAAATTCTTTTATAAATAGTTTAAAATTTAATTTCAGAATTTTAAAGATTAAAATATTTCAATGAATTGCATACAGCAGAATTATTAATTCGAAATAACATTTTTCAAATAATATCTTATGCTCATGAATTAAATAATGTTTTTAGGATGAAAAGCAACGTTCAACATATAACTTAAATGGCTTTTAACGAATTGTGCAGATTATATTAGTGAAAACTTTCAATTTCTTACACTAAAAATTTTCTTACATAAATAAGGACAAAAAGTGTTGTTCATAAATTAAATATTTTATTTACACGAAGACATTTTTTTAGTAAATATAACGCAGTTGTTAAAGAATAAGGAACATATTAATTTTTGCTATAAATAACTTAAGATAAGTTACTCCCTAATAGCACGGAACGTTCCGGGAACGTTCCTGGAACGTTCCGCGGGCACCTTCGGAACGTTCCACTGGAACGTTCCCGCAACGTGTAAAATGTCCGCCCTTGGGAACGTTCCAGGAACGTTCCACTGGGACCTGAGGGGAACCTTCCATTATTGTTGTTTTTAACAACAATTATCTCGTAAACCGTAAGAGATAGGTAAGAATGGATGTCATTTTTGAATTTTGAGTACCGCATATACTAAACTATAATATGATATCCGTATCACAAATTGACATCGATTTTGACCTATCACTTAGGTTTTACGCGTTTTTTATTGATAATAATAACAATAACGTTAATTTATGTTTGGAACGTTCCAGTGGAACGTTCCTGGAACGTTCCCAAACGGCGGACATTTAACACCTCCCTGGAACGTTCCTGGAACGTTCCGCTGGAACGTTCCGAAAGTTCCCATGGAACGTTCCGTGCTATTAGGGCTGGTATTATTTGGCATACGTAGGAATAATTATAGGTTGGACGAGTTAAACATGTAATACTTTTTAGTTTTAATTTCACGCTTTTATGGTGTAGGGCATTTGTAACACCAAGAACGTTTGTATATTCTAAATCAGTCATCTGTGATGATATTTTTATATTAAGCACTATGAACAATTTTATACTGCGTTGCACGACGAGTAACACAAAATAGTTCTACGAGCTTTATAATCATATTTTGTATCATAAAGTGCATCGAGTTTCTCAATTAGATTTAAAAAATGACATTCACCAGCAATTACATAACCTAAAAAACTGAAATGATACAATTCTTTGACTCACATATTAATTAAGTGCTCTCTGAATAAGAAAGAAAGAAAATGTACATGCAGATACTCACGTATTTTTACTTACCAATTGTCAAACGCTTCATAATTACATAAAATAATTCTTAAAATTATATACCGGTGGAAAACAGGTGGAAATCGTTTGCGAAAAGCCGTAACTACGTAACGCGCATGCGCTGCACCAAATGCGCAGATACGGCTAATTTAATTTGTAGCAGCCATTAAATACTTTGCCGTCCGAATTTCAATGTATCCTTCTGCATATAAATTAAGGGAAGTTTCATAAGTATACTGACGATCTTAACTCAATTTTGATAGAAATTGCAGTTACGGCTATTTTGATTTGGAAGACAGACGTGTTCAACAGGGTTAACTTTCTATTTCTGCGTAGGCGCACCTAGACGGTTTAAATTTATGAATGAATAGAATATTTTTAGACTAACTTCCAAGTGTCTGCGAATCGTGAAAACGATGAATAAGGGTTTCTTGGGGTAGGAATGAGTCTATATAAGGGGGATAACGCTCAGCTGAGCAGTTCAGATTTTCTCTAACTTCCATCGGTTTCGGTTGCCACGCGAATATACTTCGGGATATACTAATACTTCCTAATTTACTGTGAATTGAAAAAATATTTAAAATTAATTATTTTTGCTACAATTTTTAGTGTTCGATTTCGTGAACAGAACCTTTTTCGTTGAATTCTGAAAAAATATATATAACTTCATGAAATGAAATCTAACTAAAATGAATCATTTCGGTCCGATCGGGCATTTTTCGATTTCCTGAAAAATTCTAGACAATACCGAAATTACCTGAAAGCAAGGGAATTTCTTGGGTCATTGGCAATACTGACACAGAAATTATCAGAAATGAGGTCATCTCTGACATTATCAGTATCTTTGACTGCGGTTTACGTTCAGTCGTTCACTTGAAACGCTTGAAACTTGAAGGCCGGAACCACCATGTTCCGGCAGATTCAAATGTATTATGGAAGAGAACTTAAAAATGCTATTAAAGGGCATGTAAAATTTAGTTTATTGTTAATGAGTCAATTGAATTAAACTCTTCACTCAATAAAAAGCAATCACTTTCATGAAAATAATAGAATAGTATAAAAAAAAGAAAGCTACTGGGATTTTAATTTGTAGAATAACATTTTTTTAAACACATGGATTAAAATATTTATTTTAAGTTACAATCAAGCTCTCAACTTTTCAAAAGCGAACAATATAATAATTGTAATAACCTAAAATGTATACACATTAAAATTGTGAAACATTTACTGCAAACTTTAAAGGCTAACAATTCGAATGTATGAAAAAAATTATTTTTCTGTAGATGAAAAAAGTTGTGTAAAAACTTAATGACCAATGGATTTTATAATTACAAAATGAATGTAAATTATATTATATACATTATTATGAAGGGCCTACATGATTTTTCTTACTTCATAAAAAGAACAAAAGGAATGAAACTCGTACCATATACGTAACTAAAAACATTAGTAATATTATTACTGTTCTTATATTACGCAAATTAAATTATGCACTTCATGAATATGAACTATGCAAACTGTCTAAAAAAAAACATAAATTGGTAATACCTTTATTTTCTCTGATTCTCATGAAATAGATTTAAATTCATTTAAAATCCAAAAGTCGAATTGTAAAATCAAAAACAAAGTGTTTTTTTTTTATAGCTGATAATTAAATTTATGAGAAGAGGAACTCGCGCAAAATAAAAAGCAGGACTTTATTTTATTGTTTATTTTATAAAATGTAGACTCTATGTTTTGAATATTATAAAGAAAAACTTAACGATAAATGCTAAAGAATTTAAACATATACGTTCGAAAATCTAATACGAAAATGAGATCGTATGAAGTATATGCTAATAGAGGAATGACTTTAGAAAAGCTTGAAGTGAAATTAATTCTGAATTTTTAATTCTTTTCTGGTTTCTCCTCTTTTTTCGCGGCCTCTAAAATTTCGCGTGCCACAGGTTTTCCAGTTATTTCAATCTTGACAAGTTTCTCGCGATGATGCTTTGGGTCGTATTTCTTGGGGACTGTAATGGTCAAAACGCCGTCCGATGAAAGGGTAGACTTGACTTCTTCAAGATCGTACTGTCCCGGAACCAGGTACTTTCTGCAGAAATGTCTGGAAATCCATCCGTGTTCGTCTTGTTTTTCTCTATGTTTGCCTTCGACCACGACGGATTTGTCAACAACTTTTACGGTTATCTCATCGGGCGTGAAATGCTGAATGTCCAGAACTGCCTGAAATATTAAATGAAAAATATTGGAAATTATGTTTAAGTGCATGATTCTAAAAGCGCTTATCGTGCGAATAATGCGGAAATTTTTCCTTAAGTGGTGGGTGTATTCACGTTTTCATCTGAATGCTTCTTTACAATGGTGATAGGGAGATTGCACATTTGTATTTTTTACAAGGAATTTAGTGCTCATAAAATGAAAAATGGTGAAGTGGAATTATATATAAGAGGCCGTCCATATATTGCGACTTAGGTTACGCTTTTCGGGGGAGGGAGACTTCAAGAGGAGCTGTTACTATGATGGGAGAGGGCTCGAGAAATGTTGCGTCGCAACATTTTTTTTACATGTTATAATTTAATAATAAAATTGAAATATAAAATAGATAATATTAAGAGTGGACAAATTATTTTTTTGAATCTGTTTCAAATACCAACATAAATTACATTTTTTGTATTTGGTTAATGGGACACTTATTTACAATTTTTTTCAAAGTATTTCCCATAAAATTATTTCTGTATGAACGGAAGAAAGCACCGCTATTTGAAGGTGAAAATTTTTTAAACTAACAATAAGTATTCAGGTCACTTCAAAATAGTCAAAAAATGTAAAATTAGCATTATTAAAAGTTTCAAGCAAACAGTAATTTTGCTTAAGCTTAAACTTTGATTTTTGTGGAAGGTGGATGTTTAGGAAAATGTCTGTTTTATAGTTCTAATTTTGTATTCAGATAGTGCTTTTAACAGAAAAGATGTTTCTAAGCCTTTATTGAAAATGTGTTACTTGACTACTGTTGTGTTACTACTCTTATTGTTATTACTATGAAAGATAGAAAATATAGATACTACCTTTTGAAAAACAGAAAATGGTTCTAGCATCCCCTGTAACCTTCCTAACTTTAACCGTTTTCATCCCAGAAATGTTGAAAATGATACCCTTCTTAGATTTCTGTATTTTTATACAAAAATATAGGTAGTTGGAAAAAAATGAACTTTAAAATGTTAGGCCATGAATAAAAAAAATTAAATAGATAAAAAACTTAAGAATTAATCCTTCACAAACTAGTTATAAAGTATATGCAGCCACAAAGAATAGAAATTGAACATTCAGTAAACGCAAATACAAATTGATGTTAAAAAGAAAATTTATGACGTTCAAAATTGTTAGCATAATATCTCACATGAAATTTCTCCTTATCTGCCTTGACAGCAGAAACTACACCTGTTTTATTGCCAGTCTGAATCCAGGGCCTGATGTACATCGATTTTGGAATTCCTTTTTGTTGGATGTACCTTTGCAGAATATGTGCAGGAGCAAATGGCATATGGGGAGCCAAAACATCGTCGTGTCGAATGCCATGAATATTATTCAAGTATGGACCTAGGGAACCATAATCTTCATCTGCCCACCAGTCAGGGTGCATCGTTGCTGGCTGAATTGCCATTTTCGAATCGTTTTTTTATTTTGAATTGAAATTAAATCGCACACGAGAAGGTTAATTTATATTGAATATTCGTCTGTAACGAAACTTCAAAAACGCTTTAAATTTTAATCACAGTTAATAATTTCAAAAGATGCAAGAGATGCTTCGCTTTCCGTGGTTTTACATGAATGGTAGCAAACACAGCGTTTCACTCGTACTTATAGATTCGCGTCAACGCCGGTCGGCAGAAATGCAAACTTCTAGTACCTTCTAGTACCTTCTAGAACATTCGAGAACTCTCTCGAAATCCGGAGGCGTCTTTTTGGAAAATATTTGAAAAGAAAAATGTTTCCATTGTTGCGAACCGCTTACCTACTCAAAGTTTGTTGGGAATATGAAGTGAAATAATAATTTTGTCAGGTAAAGGTAACATTTGGTAAGATTTATGTTGCAATCTTTTAATAATGTATAGAATTTTGTTAATTTATAAAAATGTCCAAATTTTGAACGCTACTGGTGAGACACAGCGCGCGCATACACCTCCCATGTTGGGTAAGGTCATGGGTAGGAGAGCTATACGTACTGCGTTGTAGCATTCCTGACCTTCCTAACTTTAACGATTTTCATCCTGCAAGTGTTTACAAATATAGCTTTAGATTTCGTTCGCTCGTACGCTCCCCTTTAACATTCGTCACTTTCCATCCTCTGATTATAGACGTTGGACAGAAAAATCAATAAAAAGTAAATTTATTGTTTGCTTCATTGATTTAATTAAATTAATGATGCAAACAATAAATTTTAAAATTTTTTGACGGCTTCGTTTATAAAATATAAATAAAGAATTACGCAAAATGTGAGCTTTATTTTCAATCAACACAATTCATTAAATAGTGTACTTCGATGTCACTTATTGAAAAGACTCGACATTTTAGCTTATAAAACTGGTACTAGTTGCCGATACTAAAAATAGAGTTTATCATTACAAACCTAGGCGAGACAATTATTGTAAAACATCAGTTCGAGAAAAGAGGTCGGCAAGGCACTTCAAGTAAGGGTTTTGTAGGTATAGGCTTACATTTTAAAAAATTGTCATTTTTCTTTGTTGGGTTTTCTATGAGTAAAACACATGCACTTTAATTAATCGTAAATTTATTGAAAGAAATTAAGAGACAGATATTTTAAGTTGTAAGCTTCAATACAAGAAAACGCAGTTGCTGCCTAAAAGGTTCAACGCTGACTAACTGCTAGATTCGCTAGAGTAAAGGTTCGTACCTGAAGGGCTAAGACTGTCGCTAAAGTAAATAAAAGCATGAATTACAGGTAGACACTTCTCTAAGTGAAAACTGAAAAGATAGCTAGAGAGACATTTTAGAACGTCGAAATTATTTCGAATACTTTTAACATTCTTATTAATTAACCCCTGGCATAAAAAATGTAACTTAGCAAATTCTATTTTGGATTTCAATTCTATATGACAAGGTCTAAGATCTCAGTATGAGCCATCCCCAAAGAAAATTGGACTATGAGAAAAGCTTGAAGAAAAGCTTTCAGTATAGAGGTTTGAAAAACTCAATTTTCTTATTTTTTAAATATTTTTAACCAGTGATATCAATAAAATTAAACCGCAAGATAGAAAATTTTATTTTTAATCTGAACTCTACATGCTGAAGGCTTCAGTCTAAATAACCAAATTTTCGTCATTTTTCTAATTTTTTTTATTTTTAACCATTTATGTCAAAAAAATAGACAAAAATCAAAAATGAAACTGGTCATTTTTAACCTTTTAGGTGTGCATATAATAAAGGTGATAAATAATTTTTTACGTTTTTCAATGGTCAAATATCAAAAATCAAATTTGCCATTTTTAACTCAGCCCATAATTCGGGGCATAAAAAGAGAGTTATTTCCCGCTATTTATTTGAAAATTTTCCAAAATCAAACTGGTCACTTTTAACGAGCAGGCATCCAATAGAGGAAGGGGGATACTTCAGGACCCGGAGAAACATCAACGTTTAGGTTTCTCTCAAGCCCAAAGATCTGGCTGAACTGGATGACGAGCTTCGTGGAGATTTTGCTGGAGAATCCGATCTCTGGACTATCAAGTGTAGTGTGTGCTTTGGCAGATGCTAACCGTGAAACAAAACCAACTGTTGATCATAAGACCAAAATACGAATGCACCAACTCAGCACAAAGATAGGCTGCGCAAGGCAGTACGCGTCCCGCATTCAGTGTGTCATTGACTACATAACATCTGGCAGGACTTTCACTGTCAAGGTTCGAAAGTTCGCGCGCGAACTGTGGATCCGTCATCACACACTCAACAAGTCAAAGCTACTGACCATCAGGCAGCATATTGTTGACAGAATACGAGTATTATCTAACGCTAGAAGATAGAAGTCTAGAGCGGAAAGAGAGGTGGGTTAGAGGAAATCAACAGTTTTTGTCTGACCCACCTCGACTCTTCCAAGACCCTCCAGTTACTGTCGTCCACCTGCCCACACCAGAAGAGGTCGAGGCATTTTGGAGAGAAGTCTACGAAGTCCAGCGTCCACTGAAAGAAAACTCAAAGAACATAAATAGCTTCAAGGAGCTGTGCATTGCCCTCATAACACCTAAGGAGGAATGCCTGCCTTTCTCTACCGAGGAGGTGAAAAACGTATCAAGAGGCATGAAGAACTATTCCGCTCCGGGAGCAGATGGTATCAAGACCTTCTGGCGGAAGCAGTTTCCTTCAACCCACCAGCATCTGGCCCGCATTTTTAGCACATATTTAAAGTCGGAAGAACCTATTCCGGAGTGGTTGGTGGAAGAGCGCACAGTGCTCCTGCCGATGTTGGCAACTTAGTGGACCCTAAGAATAACAGGCTAATAACTTGTTGGAACACACTGTATAAGATTTTCACAGCTCTCCCAAATGATAGGATTGTTCGGACAATTGGACCTGTGTGGCGAGAAATGTAAAAACAACGCGGCTCAAAGAAAGGCGTAGCAGGATTTCGGGGGAACCTGCTCATCGGGGGTAATGCAGGATAGAGGAGTAGTGAAGGTGCTGTACAGGAACGTAGCAGGGATAAAGAAGAAGGATGAGGAGTTAATTCTGGAGGTATATCCAGGATTTTGATGTTGTGGGACTGGTAGAGAGGTGGGCAGAAAGAAAGGAATGGGATAGAATAGATAGGGAGTGCAAATGAGGGAAGTAAAAATAGGAGGGGTAGCGTGTAAGTTTGTGACAGTATACAAAAAGGATGGGATAGAAAGAATTAAAGAAAGGGTGGAAGACTTGCTAGACGAAAGAGAGGAGGGTATGGTGGTACTGCGTGGGGATTTTAATGCGATGATGGGGAGAGAAGGGGAGAGCTTCGAAATGAAATCGAAGGATAAGATGATAAATAAGGAGGGGGAGATTCTAAGGAACTGGATTGAGGATAGAGGCTGGGCGGTGGCGATTGGTATGGCAACTAGGGACGAAGAGGGAGAATACATATATGTAAGTGAGGTGGGGGTATCGGTGATAGACTATGCGGTCATGATTATGCAAGGATGGGAGAAGACGGAAAAATCCGCAGTAGAGGGGAGGGTGGAATCAGACCATCAGCCATTAAGTCTGTGGATAAGAGGGGAGAGTGGCGGAAGACAAGGTGGGGAAGAAGTCCCGATAGGGGAGAGGGTGACCTGGACGAGGGAGGCGATAGAGAAGTATCAGGAGCAGCTAGGAAAAGTACGCTTTGAAGGGGAGTCGGTGGAAGAGATAAGGGAGGATCTGAGAGAAGGTGAAAGGGTGTGTGCAAAAGAAGGTATTTAGAAAGAAGAAGAAAGAAATGGTGCAGCCGTGGTGGGATAGGGAATGTAAGAAGTTGAAAAGGAAGGTGAAAAGGAAGTACAAGAAGTGGAAAGAGGGAAATACAAAAAAGGAGGAGCACGTAGAAATGAGGAAGGGGTTTAGATTGATGTGTAAGAAAAAAGAACAGGAAAAGGAGAAAGATCTGGAAGAGGAGTCAGGAAATGTTAAGACAGAGGGGGACGCGTGGAAGATAATAAACAGGTTTAGGAAGCGTAGTGTGGGGATTAGCGAGAAGATAGGGAGTGAGGAGTGGAGGGAGTTTTTTAAAGAATCATTTCAGGGTTCAGATTCAAGGAAGAGGGATGGTGGGAGTACAAAAACGGGGGAGGTAGAGATGGAGGAGTTGAATGACGACGAGATAGAGAAGCAGGTAATGAAGTTGACAAGGTCAAAAGCAGCAGGGCTGGACGGGGTAGAGAACGGAGCATGGCTCACTAGATGTTAGGGAGAGGCTGAAGGAGGTAGTGAAGAAAGTATGGAGGGGTGAGGGATTCCCAGGAGAGTGGAGAGAAGGGTTAATAGTGCGACTGTATAAAAAAGGAGATAGTGATAGACAGGAAAATTATAGAGGGATTGCACTAGTTAATACGGCGTATGAAGTATACGCGATGGTGGTGGCAGAGAGACTGCGGAAGGATGTCGAGAGGAAAGGAATATTGCCGGAGACGCAGGCGGGCTGTAGGACGGGTAGGAGTACTATCGACAATATCTACGTTCTGCAGCACGTCGTGGATATAGAAGTAGCGAAGAAGGGAACGAGAGTATATGCGTTTTTTGTGGATCTGAAAGGTGTATTTCCTTCGATGAATAGGGGGAGGTTGTGGGAGGCGATGGAGGATGGGGAATTGGAGAGAGGCCTAACGGAGAGGGTAAGAGAGATAAATGAAGAGACAAAAGACAAGATAAGAAGAGTAGAGGGGATTTCGGAGGAATTCTGGATGGATAGGGGTTTAAGGAAAGGGTGTCCACTTAGCCAAACGCTTTTTCCGATTTTAATTGCGGATATGGAAAGTGAGCTGGAGGCCTGGGTGGTAGAAGGAGTCAGGATAGGAAGGGTTAGAATTTGAAAACTAGTGTATGCAGATAACATAGTGTTGCTGGCAAGTAGCGAGGAGGCCTTAAAGTAGATGATGAAGAGGTTGGGAAGATACCTGGATAAGAAGGGGTTAGAGCTGAATGCGGAAAAGTCCAAAGTGATGGTGTTCAGAAAAGGGAGGGGGGGGGGATAACAAAGGGGAGTGGAAGTGGAAGGGAAAGGAGGTGCAGGAGGTGAAAGAGTTCGTGTACCTGGGCTTCATGTTTTTGAGGAATAGGGGAGTGAATGGTCACATAAAAGAGAGAGAGAGGAGGGCAAATGTGGGGATGAGGCAGGTGTGAGGGTTGAGAAAGAAGTTATTCGCAGATGATTTTGAAAGGAGAATGAGATTGTTAGACTCACTAGTAATGAGTTTGCTATTGTATGGAGTAGAGGTGTGGGGCTGGAAGGAAAGTGAAGAGGTAAATAGAACGCAGGAGAGGTATGTAAAGTGGACCCTGGGGTTGGCAAGGAACACGCCTAATTATATTCTCAGGAGGGAGACGGGGAGATCGAGTGTGAGGATTCTAGCGGCGAGTCGGGCGTATAAATATGAGGAGAAATTTTTGGAAGAGGGGGGAAGTAGGCTGGTCAGGTAGTGTTGGTGGGAGAAGGAGAAGAGGAGAGGGGGTAAGAAGATGGAGGTTGAGAGGGAAAGGTGCTTTAGAATGAATGGACTGCAGATGGATGAAGTGAGCAGGATGCACGTGGAAGGGAGGAAGGTATATGAGTTGGTTAAGAAAAACGGCATGGAGAGAGAGAAGACAAAAGGGGAAGAAAGACTAAGAGAGTCAAGGTTTAATGGGAACTATGTGTGGATTATGCCAAGGGCAAGAGCGCAATATTTATGTGAGAAAGGAGAGAAAGGAAGTCAGGAGCTTATAGAGAGGATGAGGTGTGGGTGCATGGAGAGTTTTAATGGGTTCTGGCTCTCTCGGGAGAAGAGAATGCGTGAACTGTGTAAAAAGAGGGATGCAAAAGTGGAGCACTGGTTGGAGGAGTGCGTAGAGGTGGAAAGGAGTGGGATAAACATGGAGGTATTGATGCATGAAAAGGGGGAAAAAAGGGCAGTAGCATGGCAATGCGAGAAAGTAGGAACATGCAGGCGAGGCGAAGCGAGGAATGCAAGGTGATAAGAGCGTGCGGTCTTAGAGATAAGGTAATTTTTTTGTAGAGGAGGTGAGAATGCATTTACGCACTGAGTGTGGGACTCGACCTAAAAAACGGTAATACCCGCTAAACTCACCTGTTCTTCTTGCCAACCCATGTCCTCAGAACCGATACATTATCTAAATCCACATAGATTTTTCGAGCCTGCTCCATCCTTTCCTCTGCATACGTTCGATCTTGTCTGACCCAGGACTTTTGATTGCCGTCAAGCACTTCCACCATATCAAATTCTCCTCCCAACTCCTCATACGCGTTGCTGTTTAAATTTTTGTTCGGCGTCTGTATACTCTGGGAGGCGCCCTGGTATCCTGGAGACACCGCTTACGACACCACACCCTGGTGCCATGCAGTATACGGCACGGTTGTTAACGCCTTGACTTGGGGGTTTTTCCTTTGGGACCATCCCTGGGCCATTGTCTGCGACTGCTTATTGAGTTGAGTAACGGTATTCAGCGGAAACCCTCGGTACAGGGCCCCTCTATCCGCAACCCTGGGACGCACCCGGAGCCTGGTCAAAGGCGCCGGGCTAGAGATAAGGTATGGATGAATGTTAGTTTTTGAAGGTTAGTTTTAAAGAAAATTCTGTAAAAAATGGAAGTTTAAGCAAGTCAATTTTTTAAGCATCCTATCCTATCTATCAATCATTCTATGAATCCAGGCCATCGGTAGGCCTGGATTGATCAACGGAAAGCTTTCGATTCAACCTCCCATAGACTTATCATCTGTCTGTTGGAAAGCTTAAAGGTTCGTCCACACATCGTGAGGTGAATAGAGAGATTAATGCCGCTCCGGAAAACCAGATTTACTATCTCATCTGGAAAACATCGTGTGATCACTAAGAGTGTCACCTATCAGAGAGGTGCGTTTCAGGGCGACACCATGAGCCCTCTCCTCTCTTGCCTCACATTATTGCCACTATCTCTCGCACTTCGCCATTCCGAAGGGTACCTCTGCGGCAAACCTGGAAATTGAAAGCATAAGTTCACTCATGTATTTTACATGAATGATCTTAAGATCTATGCTAAAAATGAAGAGAAACTATATCTAGCTCTAGACATTGTCAAAGAGTACACTCAAGAGATTGGAATGGAGTTCAGGTTAGAGAAATGCTCCAAGGTCGACAGAAGCGCTATACGACACCTTGGCGCTGGATTGACCTATACATACCTGGGCGTGCCACAGAGACGCATTCAAGACGTCACATCTATAAAGGATACTCTCCAATGCAGATACAAACGTCTCATCCGACGGATATGGTTTTCCGAACTGTTGGCGAGGAACAATGTATCTGCGACGAATATGCTTGCCGTCCCAGTAGTACTCAATTCATTTGAAGTGGTTCCATGGACGAAAGACGAGCTCAGATCCCTCGATATCGGGTGCCGAAAGGTTATGCACATGAACAAAAGCATGCACCTCAAGTCTTCTGTTCCGCGACTTTATATCTCACACCGTCAAGGTGATCGCGGAATACTGAATCTTGGATGTCTTCACAACAGGATTATTCTGGCCACAGCACATATAGTCGCAAATGGGCAAGACCCTCTTCTTAAAATGGTCAGGTGACACGAAGAAGTGGGCAAAGGGTCGTTTCTGTACAAAGCAGCGGAGGAGGCTGCTAAAACACTCGGCCTTGACTTGAATATCAGGTGTGAGCAAAATGCATCTAATATTATCCATCTCGAGTAGTCACTCCTGAAGGCCTGGATTAAGAAAGCACAGGAGAAAAACTTCTGCGAACAGCTCCTTGACAAGAGGATGCACGGCATCTTCCACAGAAATGTGGACGATCAGTCTATGTCGTATGAGCTAACGTTTGCTTTCCTTAAATTACCCGGATTAAAGTCGGGCACAGAGGGCCCAACTCAACAAGTTGTCCAACTCATGCGGGAACGACCTACATCGAAAGGCACAATGCGGCACGAAAAGTGTTTTATTACGATCTCTGTTACTCTTACGGCATTAGCCCTAATACTAGACTGCTAACCGCTCCTAAGGAAATAGAGCTGACAAAAACGTGATAGCCAAGGAGAAGGAAAAGAGGGGGAGGTATAAAGACCTTATAAGGGAGTTGCGACGGTTATACCCGGAATATTCTGTTAAGCTAATCGTCTTGATCATCGGCGCTCATGGAGGTGCTAAGGTTTCACTGGTTAATAAGCCTGAAAAGCATCCCTGCGTGTCAACAAAATTCTGAGACACGTGCGGGGAAAATGCAGAAGGCGGTCGTAGTTGGGCTGCTTCGAATCCTCAGGGCGCACCAGACTTTTGCCGGATCACCGTATTGAATTCGTCGCAGACTGTAACCACCTATCTCACGGTCGTGAGACGTGGTTCCAGTTGAAATTTTACTGTGATTTCGCTGGGAGCGGGTGCAATTTTTTTCAGATTAGCACCCGCTCCCGGCGAAATCCTGCGTTCGTCCTTATAACAAACTTTTAACTATATATATATATATTTTTTTTTGGGAAATCGAAATCGAAATATTTGGGAAATTTGATTCTGGGAAATCGGCGACTCTCAGAGTATACAGCCTTATCCTTGCATGCGGGGCTCTACAAGGATGGACGAACCCTTTCCCTAGCTGCTCGTGGGAACAACAATGACAACACCAAACATAGTTGTAGTAAGTGCGGTTCAAAACAATCGAACGCGCAGGGCTCCCGACAATGGGTCGGACAACAATGCCGACTACCCTACAGTTGGGGGAGCCAATCAAGACGGAGTCAATGCGATTGACCGGCGGAATCTTGTTACTTTTAAGTGGACGGATCAACTCAATGACGGCCTGCTGGAGTGCTACGATGCCAGTATGGTCCCTGAACGAGAAGGTTACATGGCACGACTGCATGCTCTGTGGTGCGAGAAACACCCAGAGCTCTCAGACTTTTCGCAACAACGTCTGCGAAACCATGCCGAGAACCTTAGGAAAAGGGGTTATATAAGCGGAGTGCCTACTCAACCGCATCCAGCACAAGCCGGCAACAGAGAAAGAGAAGCGACATTGAGACCAACCGCGAATAGGCATCCAATAGAGGAAGAACGATGCTTCAGGACCCGGAGAAACATCAACATTCAGGTTTCTCCCAAGCCCAAAGATCTGACTGAATTGGATGATGAACTTCGTGGAGATTTTTCCGAAGAATCCGACCTCTGGACTATCAGTTGTGGTGTGTACAATGCAGCGAGAACTTTGGCAGATGCAAGCCGTAAAACAAAACCAACGGTTGATCATAAGACCGAAAGAAGAATGCATCAACTCAGCACAAAGATAGGCTGGGCTAGACAGTACGCGTCCCGCATTCAGTGTGTGATTGACTACATAACATCTGGCAGGAATTTCACTGCCAAGGTTCGACCGTTCACGCGCGAACTGCGGATCCATCATCACACAATCAACAAATCAAAGCTAATGACCATCAGACAGCATATTGTTGACAGAATACGAATACTATCTAACGCTAGGAGAAGTCTAGAGCGGAGAGAGAGGTGGGTCAGAGAAAATCAACAATTTTCATCTGATCCATCTAAACTCTTCCAAGACCCTCCAATTACTGTCGACCATCCGCCCAAACCAGAGGAGGTCGAAGCATTTTGGAGAGAAGTCTACGAGGTCCAGCATCCACTTCAAGAAGACTCAAAGAACATAAATAGCTTCAAGGAGCTGTGCAATGCCCTCATAACACCTGAGGAAGAATGCCCACCTATCACTACCGAGGAGGTGAAAAACGTATTAAAAGGCATGAAGAACTTTCCCGCTCCGGGACCAGATGGTATCAAGACCTTCTGGTGGAAGAAGTTTCCTTCAACCCACCAGCATCTGGCCCGAATTTTCACCTCATATCTAAAGTCAGAAGAGCCTATTCCGGAGTGGTTGGTGGAAGGGCGCACAGTGCTCCTGCCTAAGACGGGCACCTTAGCTGACCCTAAGAATTACAGGCCAATAACTTGTCTGAACACACTGTATAAGATCTTCACAGCCATCCTAAATGATAGGATTCTCCGGACAATTGAACCTGTGTGGCGAGAGATGTATGAACAACGTGGCTCGAAGAAAGGCGTAGCAGGATGTCGGGAGAACCTGCTCATCGATAGATGTGTCTGTAAAGATGCAGCATCCTATCAACGATCTCTATCGATGGTCTGGATAGATTACCGAAAAGCTTTTGATTCAACCTCCCATAGACTTATCATCTGTCTGTTGGAAAGCTTGAAGGTTCATCCACACATCGTGAGATGCATAGAGAGATTAATGCCGCTTTGGAAAACCAGATTTACCATCTTATCTGGAAAATATCGTGTGATCACTAACAGTATCACCTTTCAGAGAGGTGTATTTCAGGGCGACACCATGAGCCCTCTCCTCTTTTGCCTCACATTATTGCCACTATCTCTCGCACTTCGCCATTCCGAAGGGTACCTCTGTGGCAAACCTGGAAATCGAAAGCATAAGGTAACTCATGTATTTTACATGGATGATCTTAAGCTCTATGCTAGAAATCAAGAGAAACTACATCTAGCTCTAAAAATTGTCACAGAGTACACTCAAGAGATTGGAATGGAGTTCGGGTTAGAGAAATGCGCCAAGGTTAACTTGAAGAAAGGAAAACTTAACGGCATCCTCGAAGATCCTGAACTCGTTGACAGAAGCGCTATACGACACCTTTGCGCCGGAGAGACCTATACATACCTGGGCGTGCCACAAAGCCACATTCAGGACGTAACATCTATAAACGATACTCTCCGATGCAGATACAAACGTCTTCTCCGACAGATATGGTCTTCCGAACTGTCGGCGAGGAACAAAGTATCTGCAACGAACATGCTTGCCGTCCCAGTAATACTCTATTCATTTGGAGTAGTTCCATGGACGAAGGACGAGCTCAGATCCCTCGACATCGGGTCCCGAAAGGTTATGCACATGAACAAAAGCATGCACCTTAAGTCTTCTGTTCCACGACTTTACATCTCACGCCGTCAAGGTGGTCGTGGAATACTGAATCTTGGATGTCTTCACAACAGGATTATTCTGGGTACAGCACATATTGTCGGACAATACTTTTATGCGTTTTCGAGCGTCGACCTGGTTCTTCATCCGGCGGCTCAATTAAGGAATTATAAGCAATAAAGTAACAAATGATTCCAATTTTAATAACAACAAGGAAGCTCCTTTGCCGGCTGTTTCCGTTTCCCGGCTGTGAGGTTCCGAAAAGCGTATATCGATGTATTTTGATGCATCAGAGTATCTCCATCAAAATTAATAGTCAAAATATTATTTTTAAGGTCTAACCTTGAAAAAACCATTTAGCAGTGAAGAAATTGCGTTTTTTTGTTCCGAATAGTAAGAAATCGACATTTTTTCAGACAATGGAACACCCTATCCCCGAAAAATGTGCCCCCCCCCCCCGGCCTTTGTAACCATTCGTGGAGATAAAGTAGGGATGCCTTCTCAAAGGGAAAGTGAGTTTAGCGACGCCCATCGCTAGTCACAACCTCCCCCCTTTCCAATCACGCCCCTAACATTTTTCCAATGTCTTGTGGAGGCCGAAAAGGCATCCTTACGTGACTTTTCACAGAAATAATAATGTTCCAAGTTTCCAAGTTATTGAAAAAAAAATGTTTTTCCCATGCAATTAGTAAAATTATTTGGCCCTCGACATGCAAACATCTTGGATTTCTCCCACTAAACATGAAATACCTAATGCTACACAATGTTATCAACGCTGCCGTTGAGCACTTCAAGAGTACCGACCTTAACCAATCCTTTTTTGATGTTCCCTGTCATTTTATATAAATTTTCATCGTTTTGAAAAATGTCACGTGATAATAGAAGGAATGGGGGATTTAGCAATAATATCACGGACAGTCACAGGGGGGGGGGTCGCAATTTATCGAAAAACCGATCACGTGATTTATGGAAGGCCCCTTAAGAAAAAAACTATCAATAGGTTTGATAATATATGAACTACAATCAGGTCAAACTTTTAGCCCGAGTGGGTAGTAAGGAGTTAAGAGGGGGTGGGGGGGGCAAATGATTTTTACAATTTTGTTCTGTTTGTATTTGTGTATGTGTCATTGACAAAGTTCGGCATGTGCACTCGGAGTACTCTATAGAACTTTTTTCCTATTGGCAAGGTATAAGGTGGAGTACTCCGAGTACTTGGAGCAGATATGCCGAACTTGCTCAGTGTTGGATGGGAATATGTATAAGATTTTGTCCGCAAATTCCGGGTGGGTAAGTACCCACAGAAATTTTTTCCGAGTGGGTAGTACTATACCCATACTACCCACCTGAACCGCCGTCCCTGACTTCAATTGTATTACAGTATTAAATCATAGGATATATAAACTGTGCAATATGACCAATTGATAGTGTATTTAAAATCAATACTGTAAATTTGAAATGAATTAACTGAATATCTGTAACTTAAAATTCAAATTTAAAACCTCTTGTAATTCGAAATATAATTGAGCTATAACTATAGCAATTTAAAATGAAATTGCACAGTCTTGAGAGATTCAATTTGAAATTAAAAAATCTGAAATGCTTTGCACTTGCAACCGAAACGTGGAAAAAATTTCCGAAGAAAGCTGAAAGAAAGGACAAGAAAATGGCGAGTAAAAAACTAACTCAAATATAAAATCAAGTGTCAAAATTCTTTAATTTATAAAACAAAAATATGAAAAACCAAAGAATAAATTGAAAACAGGATAGAAAAAAATCTTACCTGGAATTGATCCTTATCGTTCGTAACGCACGTGCAACGCACGCCACCTCATATTTATTGTTTCGCCCTCCGACTTCGAGAATCGTTTATGACCTTCTAGAACCGTCTAGAACCTTTTGGAATCTATTCAGAACATTTACAAGAAAAAAGAAAAGTGAAAATAGGGTAGTATTCTATATATTGGTATTATATTATTATGCAATGATGATTTTGAATTTGAATCGTTCAAAGCGCATCAGCCCCAAATCATTGCTCAAAATTTCCGAAAAATTAGCTTTTAGAAACAAAAAATCCTCCTCGGACATGGCGGCTCCAGCCTTCAAGTGAGCACACGCTTTGCCATTAAATCTTGTACACTCATTCCTCGCTGGAGCGCTAATCTCGGGTCTGGTTGGCACAGCGACGAGGGAGTTTTTTCATGTCAACACTCAGGAGCGCATATATAGTCTCTGAACTCGGCAGAGAGACGCACAGTAGTGTCCAGAGGGGCTTGATGTAAACAACTTCTGATACGGCACTGACTATCCGAGCGTGTAAGCCGTCATGAGACGCCCGTGTGGGGGGGGGGGAGTGAAGCGTGAATCCGGCTCATCAGGTGGCGGCCCTCTAGCGAAGGATGAATGCAAACTCATCTTCTGATATAAGAACTCCTGGTTTACGATATTTCCAGAACTGATTGAGGCAATTGTTTTAACAATAGAAATTATAATTAATAACAAGAAAGTGATATGAATGTCATGAATTATCGAAGGCACGTATTAGATTTAAATTTAATTGAAGTTCGCATTAGAATTATTCGTTTCTCACTTAGCATAAGAATGACGAATAAGCGTATGCTAATGAATGTAATGAGAGTTGGAAATGAGTGGAGAATATACGAAATGCAATTGAAAGCTTTCTTCTTCTCTCTGAAACACTCACCCAGTTATGACCAAGTGTTAATTCATATTTAAAATTTTTCACCTGTGCCAAAGTTCTGCTAATTTTTGAATATGTAAATGTGTGTGAACGCCACAATTTAAGTGAGCAACCAATCGACTGACCTAAAGGTATTCATATACAATAATAAAAACGATAAACCAATGTAAAACGTGACAAAACAAGTATACAGGAAATGGAGTGTAAACGAGTGGAATCAAACCATATGTTTCAGTGTGGCGTTATTTCGGAATATGATTTCCTTAATGATAATTTCTATCGATTATTATTATTATCTCTGAAGTGGACGGATTGTGGAACTTGAAAATTTTGATGACGGCCAGTTAAAGTACCTAAAAATCAAGAAATATTTTCTTATTTCCTGCCAGAAGACCAGAAGTCTGAAATTTGAACCTCAGCATTATGCCGCACCTCAACGGGTTTGCTCTACTTACCGAGACGTAAACTACCCTCATGGCCAATCCAAACCAACGAATCGTTCTATAATGACATCACTCAGTAAATGAAAAAAGATTCAAAAGAATTTAAAGTTAATAGGGAGTGCCAGGATTTAAATCCGTGTTATGGAACTTTCCGGATTCATGAGTGTTTTGGTAGGTCGGAATCACTTCGAATCCCGAATGTAATGATTAGATGAAATGTCTGGTGTTATCCGTCTTGTAACGTTATCGTTCTCTATTTTTACTCTTATCGTTTTAATTTTA